>JAJJMB010008334.1:6369518-6595212 GCA_023531105.1 Papaver atlanticum
CTGAAATAGCATTATGGTGTATAAATCTGTACACTACCATAACAAATATGTATACTACCAACATTCATGCCCACAAAAACAATCCATACATCCCTGAAACAGTACTGCGGTGTACAAAACTTTACACTATTACGAAAAGTCTAACAAAAACGATATTCATACACACAGAATAGTCCATAAATCTCTGAAACAACACTGCGGTGTACGGATCTGTACACTATCACAAAAATCAAATAAAAATAACATACATACACACATAACAAACCATACATCCCTGAAACAGCATGCCGGTGTACAGATCTTTACACAATTATAACAAATCTAATAAAAATAGCATTCATATACACATAACATGTCATACATCCCTGAAACAGCACGTCGGTGTACAGATTTGTATACCATCAGAACAAATCTAACAAAATCGCACTCGTACACACATAACAATCCAATATATGAAAGTAGAAAATGATCTTACCTTTTGTTACTTGAATAGATGTTGAATCTTCTTTTTGTTGTTTTTTTTTCTTCTTCGAATGTCTTGATTTCTCTTCAATCGCTGATTCCTTTTAGATGACGATGGTTTTGGATTTTTTGATACCTAATTAGATGTTGAATCTAATGCTTGTTGTTGTTTTGTTCTCTTTGAAGCTCTTGATTTGTTTTCAATCATTGATTTCGATTTAGATGAGGACTGTTTTGTTATTGCATCTCCTTCATCATGATGTTACTGCTGCTGCGATGTTCATCCATTGCTAGGGTTTTGATTTGAATCTTCACTAATTTCTGTTTTTTTTTCTCTCGGTTAAATGATTTTTTTTGATTTTTTTCTAGTCTTTCTTTTTCCAGTTTTTGAGAAGAATAACGGTTTTAATTCGCAGCACGTGTGGATTACGAAAACCGTGCAAAGGATATTAATATCTTTGCATCTTTTTTGGACTAATCTGCACCTAGTCGGCTCGGGCTGGACTAAACAGTACTTTTGGACGGGATTTTGTACTAAATCGTTTTTTCCCCATTTCGTATATAATTTAGAGTCGCACTTCCGTGAAATGTGGTCTAGGCAAATACCGTTTATGTGCCCACGTTTAAGGTCCAGGGATAGGCATTTTTCACCTAAACCAATTGTACATCCACTAGGTAGTTGACTTGAGCTAAAATGATAAACTAAATCCACTAGTCATGAAGTCCACTATGGACGTACACCGTGATGAGCCAAAATTGATAATCCCCCACTAAGTACCCAGTATCCACTAAGTCCAAAGTTGGACGTCCACCCCAACAACATATGAGTAAAATGTCGACACCCTCTTTGGTTTTGTCCGCAAGACATTCCATGTTAACAAAAATCTTGAGATAAAATGATATTTGGTTATTTTCGTGAAAGAAATTAAGATGATTTTTGAGGATTTTTATTAATTGGAAATAATAATGATTTATTTGGTTAGAGAATTTAGGTTTTAATATGAGCCATCGGATTTAGGTCATTCTAATCCTAAAGTAATTGTTAGTGGAAGAAAGGTATAAATAGGGTGTCATTTTTGAGTTTAAGGGAGGCTGGTCGATCCTAGAAAATTAGAGAAAAGAACTTAGGAGATTTTTGGTGTTAGAACGGTTTGCATTGGATAGTCTTAGACCCGATACCTTAAGCTCATTATATCAATAACTTTAATGGATGGTTAACTATTGCATCTTGTTTGACTTTGATCGCATGCTAAATCTGTTTTTGTCATCGTCTGTTCTATGGTGTGAGTGGGTTTGTCTAATCATACGTTGCATCCTTATTGAGTTAGTAGTATTACGGGTTAGGGTTATCATATAGTCTCTGTTGCTCACTCTTTTAATGGTCATGCTTTTGTTTTTCTTTGCACTAGCAATTAATTAATATTCGTCACATCATAATCTTTAGTTAATAGCACTAGGTAAGCATCTCATAAGCAATTTGTTCATATCATCGTATGCATCTTCTGTAAGGATATTAGCATCGAATCATTCACATCCTTTCCTAAAAATCATTGGTCTGTTGTAGATATGCATGATGGTTTCTCACGTTTCCTAAGACTGTTCACGTAGTCAATATATGCATAGTGGTCTGATAACATCCTGTCCATCGAACTGCTAGCTCCTAGTACTGTTCGGTCCCTTTTCTTGATTAATAATAATACATGTTTTGATGGTTAATTAATGGTGAATGATATTAAGATAATAATAATAATTGTTTGAGTGAAGGGTATGCCTTGTCTTTGAATCAGTTTTTAACGAAATCCCATTGAATAATAATAATGATTTGATAATAATAATACTTCTTGATAATAATAATAATAATTTGATAATTTTGGATAATAATAATAATAGTTCCGTTGATTTGATTGGATTTAGTTTGGTTTTCTTACAGGTTTTAGCAAGGTCACCTATTTACTTGAGGATTTAATTATTGTTTATTATTTTATGTATTCATATCATTATCTGTTATTGCGAATTTAGAACCCGAAAATCCCAATTATAAAGTAGAGGCCAATCTTCACCTTCCTAGTTTGTACCTTGATTCCCGGACTGTTTCTCTGTTTTGGACTAGTGCTCATTTTAGGTCCCAACTCCTCAAGTTGGGTGATGACTTTCCCTAATAATTATTTCCTTGTGTATTTTTGTCATTTTAGATATTTTAGAGATCTTAATGGATTTCGACGGTATCTACACCTGGTTAAGAAAATGCTTATGTTGGTTTTTAGTGTATAATTAGTCGATATGAACTATTCATATCTAACGATTTTTGTTTATCGTTTTTTCTGAATGGTTTTTAGGCTACAATTGGCATTATATCAACCAAACCAAAGTCGGCAAATGTGACCCATAGTATCTGTCGATTCTAGTTTGATGGTTTTTTTAAGAAAAAATAAATTTTCTCAAATTGTTTCATGTTTTGAATCTTCAGTAATATTACTTAAATTAATAACTAACATAGGTAATTAACAACTAACAAGATTAATTAATGAAAAGGATAGGATGCCAAGTACACCACCAACTTTTATGTTTGTGAAATTATATGAACATCGTTCGCTTACAAAACTGTATACACGATTGTATAACAAGGTAAGCCTAGTATGTACCTGAAATGCACCTCTAAAACTCCTAGCAGAATACTGATTCTATTTAGGAATTTCTATTATAAATCATCTTGCAGAATATTGATTTTATTTAGAAGATGCTCATCAACAATTAGGGTCCACAGGTTCCGTAACCTAATTTATACCTCACAAGATCATCTAGAGATAATCTAAAGATATCTTGATCTATCAAATCTAAGATTTATGATAAATAATCCTTGAATGGCCTTATAACAGAAGATAAATACTAGACAATAATTATTGACTTGGAGACAAGTTCCTAACTATATCAAAATAAATAAAAATATAACTTACATGTGCTTTACTATCCCAAGTAAAGTCTTCAAAATCTCACTCTTGTTCCTGAAGAACAAAGAGGTGGAAAACAACCTTATGCAACACACTACACAATTTTCCAAGGGATGGTTTGTGTAGTTACATGAAACCTCTTTTTATAGTGAATGACCAGGGATAATTTCTTATAATTCAAGCCACCTTGTCTATGAAAGAATACATCAAAAACTTGACAAAGTTAGACTTTAAATCACATTTTTGAGGTTTTAGTTCGCAAACTGTTACTAAAAGTTCGTGTGTTATTCCTATTCACGAACTGAATCTTTAGCCACACTTTTCAGCTTAGAAACATAAAATTTCCTAATTCCTCATTCCAATCCTAAAATGCAAACTCTAATTTACAATTCACAAAATTTTGCTACATTAAATCAAATCAGAACCTTGAAGTAAAATGACAAAAAAAAATTTACTAAATAGAACGCGTTCAAAATGGCAAAAGAAATTACATGTCTATCACCAACAGGAATCTTGACAGAGTATGGTTTAGAAACTTAGTGAGACCCTTCGGAAGAATCATTGGTAGCTTCCGCAGTATTCGATTGATTTAACACTTTTATGCATAAGCTTTTACTAGTTCGAATTAAAGAAAGAGGAAAATAGGATGATGATGAGAATTTTCCAGGGCAATATAAGGAGAAAATGAAATATTCATTTCTTAAGGACTGAAGAAATGGAGATTGAAGTGGAGGCTTTTCATGATATCTAGGGTTTTCTAACATTATTTGCTCGCCGGTAAAAATACTTGTACAAACGTTAATGAGTGGAAGAAAGAAAGCACATCAAAACTCTCTAAGTAATCCACTATTTCTCTCTCTTGAATTGTGAAGTTTTACCGCGGCGCACGACCTATATTTCCAAATATGAATGCTTCCAAAGTTACCCTTTCATTTTGGCATTCGAGTTTTGCATCCATTGCTTCTATATAATACTAAGCACTCCCTTGCTTTTAGTGCCAATCACGCGGAACCGAACATGAGTACTAGTGTCGTAAAATTATCCTTTTCCTTCTGTATGATTACCCCAAATTTAAAAAGGTGAGGGAATTTAATTTTGACTTTATAACATTTCCAATAGTTGGTGATAACACACATGATAATCCTATTAGCACTCACGATCAAGATCATTGTGCTAGACAACAAGATCCATATATTTTTACATGATACACAGTCTCAGTATCCACGTGGTTAATCAAGATTTGATAGTTAAGCCAGAAAATTCATTCAACGTCATTGAATCATTAATCCTTCTTCAGAATAGAGAATCATTGGAATTTTCATCAACAATATAATATCTAATGCATGAGTCTCATGTGCAATGACGAGGGTACCAAGTACACCAGAATCTTTGCGATATCAACTTATAAGTCTGATACCTAATATATGCAGAGACTTTTGATCACTGTGATGAATTGAAGGTCTATAAGTTCAAGTATAAGGATTGAAGGCCTTAGGAATCATGTGATGAATATAGATAGCAAGTTAGAAATCTTGGTCGAAGGATTTTGATTACTACGTCACATTGTAAAAGATATGCAGTGTGTATTACCACCTACAATTGTCGATTCGAATACTTTGGACACAAGTTCACCATTTCATGCCAGTTCACCTGCTTACACCACTTCACTTGCGCAATCAACAGTGGTCGGTACCTTGCTATGTTCATTACTGATCATCGAAGATAAAGTCATTGAAATTGGTAGAACTTGTACAGGTGTTTTGGGTCGCTTATCTCACTGCATACTAATACCTCCTACTCATATAAAGATGTTTCTAAATTAAATTTTCTTGCCAAATAAAAAAGACGGCAAAAGCCAACCAGTTTGCAAAGACTTTTAAAGATACATTATGGAACCCCAGATCTCTTTTCTCTCTTATTTTTTTTTTCCTTTTTTGTTATTGCTTTTTACTTGGGTGACCAGATCTTATTTAGGTTGTTTTTTTGTTTTGTTTTTTGTAATGGTTGTATTATTTGGATGGGGAAATTAGGCTAATGCCCAAAAAAATATATATATTTATTGTCAGGCCCAAAATATTTTTGGGTTTCAGTGACACCCGTAATTATATGAAATTTTGAAAAATGTCGGCGTAACGGGTTATGCATCCTAATTTTTCAGGAGTATAATTGGCAAACAAACTAGAATATAACATATCTAAAAAACCGCGCCTTGGAATTTTACAAATTTTATCTCGTTGGAAAGCTTTTAAAGAGATCTACTCAATGAGTACAAACAACAATACCAAATTTAAGTTTTTTACGAAAAGTCGGAGGTGATTGTTCTTTTAGGAAAAAAATTCGAAAACTTGATACATAACCATTATGCAGCCACTAAAAAGGATGCATAACACATTACGCAGACACAACAAAAAGATGCATAAAACGTTATGTAACCATATTTTGGTTCATGCATTTACTAATTTAGTTATACAACCAATAAAACAATATATACGTCTAAAAAAATAACATCACAAAAAAAAAGACGCATAACGAATTATGCAGTAATTTTCTCGATTACATAACAAGTTATGCATCTATTGTTTTGGTTAATTTCAGTGCTTACAAAAAATGTTGATGCATAATGAGTTATGCAACCATATTTTCGGATGCATATCAAGTTATGCATCCATTTCCTTGGATGCATAAAAGATCATGCATCAATTTTTTTATTTCAGTGCTTACAAAAAGTGGTTGTATAATGCTTTATGCATCCATTTTCACGACTGCATAACATGTTATGCAGATATTATTGTAGGTGCATGACAAGTTATGCATTTATTTTATTTTTGGTTTCAATACTAACGAAAAAGCTGCTGCATAACGTGTTATGCAACCATTTTCTGGACTGCATAAAAAGTTATGCAACAACTTTTGTATATGCATAACAGGTTATGCAACCATTTTCGTATCACCTGAGCATTTCCACAATGATTGCATGAAATTTATATTCTTGCCTCATAACAAAGAAAAATTATAGTGCAAAACCATTGATTGTTGTCTGTATCGTTGTCTGGTTATACAAATGCTCCAACCACACATAATGTCTTCATGCAATGATAACTTGGAACTACTCAATAGCATGTCAAACACTATTTACTCCTATTACACATATGACGTCAATGATTTTTTATATTTTCAAACTGCACTTATGGCAAAACAATGTACCAGTCGAACATAAGCTTTCTCAACATCATCAAAAAAAATAAAAAATTATATCACCCTCCAACTGAAAATAAAAAGAAGTACATCAACAAACATATTGTAAAGATCACAAAAACATAACCCTTAGCAATCAATCATCAAACCCATAGTTTGCCGCTCTGAATTCGGTGCAACACAAAGTAACTTGAATTCAAAATCATTAGAAACTGGTGAGTTAGGTATTTTTACAAACATCTTATGTGCAATTTGTTGATGACACCCAATTAAACAACGGAGAGAAGTCGAGGTGTTTCGGGTTAAGGTGATATTAGCAATCCCGGTTCATTTTCTATATAAACTAACACAAATTTGGTCACAAACGTGAACACAAATCTTGCTGATTGGCAAATCAGAAAATCTACACAGTGGTCGCTTAATAAATCTGCTTGATGTTGATGACGATAAAATCTGTCTCGGCACTTGATTAATTTTACTATGAGAATACCCATCCCTACTCACTGTGTAAACATGCTTGTAAAATGTTTATATTCATCAAATCGACATCACAAAAATAAAAGATGAAGACTGCATATGTAAACAAATAGACAAACCCTAGAAAGTTAACCTAGAAATAAAACTAAAACTGTAGAGATCTGAGTAGTATATGAAATTGAAAAAAAATAGGGAAAGAGAAGTAAGATTATAACTGTGAGACTCAAAAAAAAAAAACGGGTTTAACTAAACCTATTATCCGAATTCTGCACTTAAAGTGCCTATAACTCTGATACTCAAGTGTTTCCAACACTTTTTAGGTTGCCTTAATGATAAGTGTAGGTGTCTAAATAGAGAGGTTGCCTTAACCAAAATATTGGGTGCTATGATAGTGACTCATGCAGTTAAGCACGTGTCACAATGAGACGTGGAAAACGAGGTTAACATACTTATAAGTTTTAAGAAGGAAAATGTTGTTTTTTTTTGGATCTCGCCATCTTCCTCCATTGTTAGCCTAACAACAAATTTTACAGAAAAGGGAGGATTCTTTCTTA
Source organism: Papaver atlanticum (assembly GCA_023531105.1). Lineage (NCBI taxonomy): Eukaryota > Viridiplantae > Streptophyta > Magnoliopsida > Ranunculales > Papaveraceae > Papaver > Papaver atlanticum. The sequence continues at coordinate 6,377,155 of JAJJMB010008334.1, forward strand.
GCCAGGGGGAGATGAGCAGAGTTTATTTTCTCATCTTCCCTCTCTCTGCAACTAAAAATATTGATATAGATTAACTGAAATCACATAATCGGGGGAGGGAGCTCAATTTTAAACTGGAATCTATTCTTGTTCTTCTTTTCCTCCTTTCTCTCTCTTTTCTTTATCATTTTCTTCTCTCAAGAGTTTAAATGATAAAACTGAAATCATGCCACTTCTGAGAAGAGTTCATTGGATTACGGTTTTTGGGTGATTTTATCTTGTCATACTGTTCTTCAACTTGGGAATTTCATTTAGGGATTTGGATAATTTGCATGTTGAATTGAGGCCGACTATTAGTGTCTCTGATTGAATAGAACTCTCTCCAAGTTCCATTTAACATGTAGGAGTCAATAAATTAAGGAAGGGTTCAATGTAGATTGACAAGAAACATAATAGACAGCCGTAACTCAAATCATCTCGTCACTGGAATTGTCTCGTGGCTCCTGCTGAGAGTAATTGGTAGTAATCACTAATCAGAACCTGTGTGCTTTTGGATCGGAAGCTTAGAGGGTTAGTTCAGCTTTCTTCCTTTCCCCCCTTTTTGTTTTAAACATATGCTTCCTTGTATCATGCTTGTAAATATTGGCTGAAATTCTTGGTTTTAGTTGTTATATGTCTGTTTGATTGCGTTGCTGATGTTATTAACATCGTTAAAAGTCTCCATAATTGATTGTTCCTATTAATTGGTGATAAATTTTCATAGTTTAGAACATCTGATCCTTTGTGTTACATATGGTTCTGTATTTCGAAGCATGTCACTTGCTCGATATTTTTCCTAAAAGAAATGTATTCATTTGAGATGTTATACTTGGGATCTTTTCCTTGTTAACATGTTTGGTAGATGTGAATCTCAAGCCTGGTAATATAAATGATCGGTTAAGTAGTCACTTACTGAAGGTGGTTTGGTCCACTTTGAATCTCTGTGAACGCCTGCAAATCCTAGGAGTGCGATTATTAGTGAATGCATGAGTGTAAGATATTTGGCCATCATTTTGGACAAATTAAGGTAAACCTCTTTACTTTTCTGGGTCTGATTCTGGAATGCCATGAAAATGGTCATCTATCATTTGGTTATGATGGAAATCTTCATATATTGTACTTTGAGAAGTTGGATAGTGGATAGTTAATGTCAATGTGCCCGCATCATTATTTGTAGTGCATATATATGTACTGATCTAAGAATCATGATACAATTCAAACATAACCTGGCAATCGTTCATTTTTGTGCTGTCAGTTCACTTGGGATGGTAAAATGAAATATCTATGTGGTTCCCTATGCATTTTAGACATTGAGGATAAGGTACGAAAGTGTTAATTGTTACACCTGACATGGTTGCCAGTAGATCATTCCCCAGCTAGTACTAATTGTTCGATAGCCAAGGGGTTACACTTAATAAATGAAGAACTCTTTAGTTAAGTTGCTGTTGATTCTAAAATGCAAATGAAATGTTTCGAGACTTTCATTTCCTTTGATTATGGTATACTGTTCGTAGAATTTTGGGCGGCGGTGCTATTTATACTCTGTTAGACGTTTGTTGTGCCAGAGATTGGAAAAATATTACGAGATGGTAAACTTAACCACCACTTTGTCTCATTCGTATTGCATTTAGTGTCTAATATCCTTTGTTCTGAGATGTGGTGCAATTGAGTAAGGTTACATTTCTAGAGATTGAAACTTAAATTAGTCGATGCTTGTAACTTAGGCAAGATCATGGGGTGTTCGTGCCTGCGTTGTTACTTTTAGAATAAACTTACTATATTCCATTAGGAGCTTTTAGTGACTGAGACTCTCAAGAGTTCTTATTTATTTTTATACAATCCCGTTACTGTTTTCGAATCGGTATAATTTGTATTTTAGGATACTCGATTATGCTTGCTGTGGAATGTAAATTTTGGAATTTATTTATTAGCTGTGCTGACGTTGTACCGACTTACATCTTGAAAATGCTCCAGTTCTTTGACACAGTGGTAGCTCTAGAAATGTACTTAACAGAAATATTCTTGATCACTATGATACTATTGAGGTTCATTTTCATGTATAAATCAGTGTAAGATACAACTACTGAGAAATAGTTGGTTGGTGATGAAGTAAATTTGATCCCCTCCTCTGAATTTTTGTATCTAACTTGTGATGGTTAAGTTCCCTATTTAAATTCTTAAATATTTGTATAGCTTTAAAATGATCATTGTTGTACACTTAAACAATTATGTACACTATTAGGTATGTCTGCTGTAGATTTTAAAGTGGCAGGTGCAAGTACACATACAGACGTTGACATCTTGCCATTGATTGATAGCTGGGGATAGTTGCTGCTATGCAATTCAGGTTGTTGCTGCCATGACAAGCAGTTCATACAATCTACGTAAGAGATGATTGCTACCTAAATGAGATAGTTCATATCATCTTGATAAGAGATAGTTGCTACTAGTGAGGGTAGTTCATACTATCTAAACCATGACGAACTACGGTCGTGCTTGATCCCTTCGAGCAACGGAGAGGGTACGTAGGCAGCCACTATGCGGTTCAGCACAAATCTACAAGATTGTTCATATCATCTGAAAATCTTGGTTACTGCTTTGCAGTTCATACCATCTATTCAGAGATGATTGCAACCTTGGCAAGTATATATATATATTTTTGGGCAATTGGCCCGTGTTAATTTTGGCAACTGGCCGTATGTTATTTTTGGGCAATTGGCCTGTGTTAATTTTGGGCAATTGGCTCGTGTTAATTTTGGCAACCGGTCGTATAAATTGTTAGAATCGACAACTGGCCGTATAAGTTATTGGCAACTGGCCAAATATGATTTTAGGCAAACGACCGTACCTTTTTTTGAAATTGGAACCCTTGTCGAATTTTTTGAGTATTATGGTATGGGACATATGCACATAGAATTCTGAGTTTGAGACTAATGAGATTTCTACAGTGTGCAAGATTATTAGTGAACGAAAATTTTGCTTGAGTGGCGTATCCGAGAGTCGGAGCTTTCCAAGCGGGTCCTAACCCGACCCGCAGGAAGTGAAAATTCTCTGGTCCGTCACAATAACAATCTTTTGTTGTTCGAGATGGGCGGCTTGAGTGAAAAACAGAATTTCAGAAAATATGGGTTTGGGAGAACAAAAAAATGGGTGCGAGCATGATTTTTTTCCGCCCGTGGATTTTCTAGTGAAAAAAGTCTGAAAACTGGGTTTGACATTCACGTACCCCTCAATCCCTTTGATATTTTATCATTAAAATTGGTTTTTGTGACAACCTTGAATTCATATTAATAGTCCGGCCGGCCCTATCAATAGTAATTCAAGATCTTTCCATACAAACATAGGTCCAAATAGCTCACGCTAGTCAAAATGTCTAACTGAATTGAAAGTAATATTCAATTAAAAACAATACTGCAAGAAAAACTCTTTTTCATAAGAAAAGGTACCGAACTGGACTAGAAGTTCAACTGAATTAAGAAATAAATACTGGAAGGTTTCGACATAACTATGTTTGAAAAGAATTAAGGCTCAAAATAAACTCTCAGTATGGTGTCAAGTACCGGTGTCTCTCGGTGATAAACCTTATTGAGAATAAGGAAAAGAAAACAAAATCTAAAAGAAAGCCACTGCAAAGAAGAGATCCTACTTCTTCCCACAAATTGCAGCGACCCCACGAGCAACTTTGCGACTAAATCAATTGTTTACTCTACTTCCTGAAATAGAAAATCAACACAAGGTAAGAGCCTTGATAATTGCAAGTTCATTCTCATTCCATCATATATACTGATAGCATATAAGATACAAAAGTATAAGGGTAGTCTATATGTTTTAACTACAACAAAATTTAGATCAGAGATTTAGCATTCCAACCAAATGACAATGCCGCTTACCTTCGGAAGTTCACAAAAGAACACACACACATTCAAGAATAAAACATTTGCATTTAATCCAGTGCCCACCGGTGCTCACAAGCTATATGCTATTGTGGCCCTGATCTCTTGGCTTATCTAACTCATCTACTACCCACCGCGACACTCAAACTATTTGAATAGAAGAGGCCCTGCTCTCTTAGTAAGTGGATATGTATCATTCAAATAAGGATTTAAATCCTAACCATACTTCAACCCTTTACGAGACATTTCCATAAAGTATAAAATTCGGTACCTGCACTGCAGCATCCAAACTCATATAAAGAATTCAACGCGCAAACATTATCACAGCAAGACACAACTCACAACCTATCACAGCTAGCTAGTTTATATTCACAACCGCAGCTGGTCTTGTCACATTCACTATGAATACTTATCTGATCCCAATGGAACTTTCACCATACATTCAAATATACATCACAACCACCATATCAAAATTTTAGCGAAAAGTAACGGTTAGAAACTAAAATACAATCGATTCTATATGTTTATAGAAAACTGAAATCCTGCCAATTTACCTGTAAATGTCAGTTAGTTGGGGTACTTCCCAAACTCGGATTCAAGTGAAATTTTTACAGCAAACTCCTTGTCTAAATGGGTTACTCTCATTACAATTTCAGGGCATTCTATAAAGTACAACTATATTGTGGGTGCAAAATACCGCACACCTGATAGTAAGGTGAAAGAATACATTTGATAGCAGGCGAATATGACGCGCTCATTATATTTCTACTGACGAATGAGATGACGTCACCAAGTCACACCAAAAGTGTGAGGATCAACGCGGCACATACAGTAAAGGGAGATTATAACGCCCTCCCAGATCCGAAAATAAGGGCTTTATTAGTTGTCCTCCACTATGTAACTCCTATAAAAGGGACAAGAAGCCATTGTAAAAGGGAGAGATCTTTTTGTAGAGCTGAGATAAGAATTTTAGGAGAGAGAAAGTTATTTTGTTCTCCAAGTTAGGGTTTTCATACATCAACTTTGTACTTGTTCTATCTTTTAATGAAATGATTTAGAGTTTTCTTTATGAAGTCTTAGATTTAATTGATAGATTTACTTGGGTGTAGGTTGTAGGATTTCCTGCAACTACATTTTGGCGCTAGAAATCAGCTTGGATGAGTAAGAGGGATGATCCCTGCCTGTAAAGATTTTCTAAATCAGCTTAAAATCACTGGTTAACGTACTTATAAAAAAAATTGTTTTCATAGTCGTAAAAACCATGGTACTTGATTGGACAGATTCCGTTTAAGAGACTTACGATTTTCAAAACGTTTTAAAAGATTTAAAAGAGTTTTTTTATTTGATTTTTGGTCAGTTGAGCATTTGTTATAGTTCCTCAGGTTTGATTTTGAAACTTTGTTATAGTTTTGGAATATTATCATTATCTCAGGAACACAAAACAGGAAAAGAAGAAATCAATCGGCAAAGACAAAGCATCAACAAATGGAAGAGGATTCATACAAGAGAGAACAAAGAAGTGCGGAACAAACAGCACCGGAAAGAGCAATAAAGAGTATCGTAGCAAAAGAAGGAAGCAGGCATATACAATGTAATTCGATAAAAAAATCGATTACGAATGTTACAGATTTTCATGTAGGGATTACAGGGCGGATCCATAAGCGTGACTATGAAGGAAAGAAGATTATGACTATGGATAAAATACCGCCTTTGAAGGAATGGCAAAAACAGCAGATACCATTTACGGCAGATGATATACCAGAAGGAAGCCTAAAGCGAACAGATCCCCTGGTCGTCACTTTAACTGCAAGGAGAGAAGAAAAAATGGAAGGCGCGAAAAAATCATAGGAGTGGGCGATAGACAAAACTTTGATAGATATGGGAAGTTCGGTGGACATCCTATTTTATCGCGCATTTAAGAGCATGGGATACAGTGACGCGGAGCTGACGCGACCAACGTATAACATCCACGGCTTTAACAGGGCGGTTACAAAACCTAAAGGAGAAATAATCGTGCGAATACTTTTAGGAGAGATAGAAATGCAAGTAACGTTTTGTGTTGTAGACGTGGAGTCACCCTACAACATGCTCATGGGGCGACCATGGGTACATGGGATAAAAGGCGTTGCGTCAACTCTACATCAATGCTTATGCTTCCCAATACCAAGTGGAATAGGAGAAATCAAAGGAGATACAAAGAGCGCGAAAATTTGCAGTCAAATAGATGTGAAGAATTATGAAGGACGAGCAAAAAGGCGAAAAGATAGATGGAGAGAGACGAAAGAATCAAGAAAGGAGGAAGAACTAAGAGTATACATGATAAGAGCAAAGGAAAAAAAAGGAATACCGAGCGAAATCCCAGAGAAGGAAGGCGAACTAACGCATGAAATAAAAGAATCGTCACCATTAGGTGAACCAAAGGCGAACTTCACCGCGGCAGAGCCAACAAAATACATAAACATAGGAACAAAAGAAGAACCAAAGATGCTTAAGATTGGGACCAAGATGGATAAGGAGGAAGAAGAAAAGTTGATAAACCTGTTGCGGGAATATAAAGATGTTTTCGCATGGAGTATGGATGAAATGTCAGGTATAGACCCTTCAATTGCATGTCACGGGTTAGACATCAACAAAAGCGTGAAGCCATTCAAACAAAGGATAAGGAAGATAGCAACCACATACCATCCACAGATAGAAGCAGAGCTACAAAAGATGCTAGATGCATGAATAATCAGGCCAGCAAAATACCCGGTATGGATAGCAAACATGGTGGTGGTACCAAAAAAGAATAAAGGGATACGAATTTGCATCGATTTTAGTGATTTAAACAAGGCGTGCCCAAAGGACAGCTTCCCGCTCCCAGATATACCACAAATGGTAGAAAAAGCGGCAGGAAACCAAAGATTATCATTAGTGGACGGATATTCAGACTATAACCAAATAGCTTTAGCGGCAGAAGATCAGGAGCACACGGCATTCTTCGCGCCAAGAGGGTTATATTGTTACACAAGGATGCCATTTGGTTTGAAAAATGCAGGTGCAACTTATCAGAGAATGGTGGAGAAAATATTCGCAAAGTGGGTGCATACAACCTTGGAGGTCTATGTAGATGACCTGCTGGTAAAGAGCAAGAAGGCGGCAGATCATGTGGACAATTTAAAAGAAATATTTGAACAGATGCGGCAATTTAAAATGAAGATAAACCGGCAAAATGCATCTTCGGAGTAACATCCGGAAAGTTCTTAGGTTACATTGTATCAAAGGAGGAAATAGAAGTGGATCCAGAAAAGGTGCAAGCAGTTCGAGACATGCCATCACCCACAACAGTAAAATACGTACATAAACTGAATGGACTACTGGCTTCCTTAGGACGGTTCATTTCGCGCTTATCAGACAAATGCAAACACTTCTTAAATTTCCTAAAGAAGGGGAGCAAATTCGAATGGACAGCAGAATGTGAACAAGTACTCCAAAGTATCAAGAATTATTTAACAAATGTATTTATTTTGCAGAAAGCTGAACCAGGAGAGGAATTGCTAATATACCTTGCATCAACGCTTCATGCATTAAGTGTCGTATTGCTTCGCCTAGATGAAGGAATAGAAAAACCAATATATTATATAAGCAAAACTTACAGCTCAGCCAAAAGAAATTACACCAAGATTGAAAAGCTCATTTTAGCGCTAGTCTATGCAACACAAAAGCTTCGTACGTACTTTCAAGCCCACAAGATCAAAGTGCTAACTAAGGTCCCAATTGAATCAGTGATGAATAGCTCAAAAAGAGTAGAAAGATGGAATGCACAATTAGAGCAATTTGGAGTCAAGTATGAAATGTTAACTTCACCAAAATCACAGGTTATCGCAGACTTCTTGGTAGAATTTCTATTAGAAGAAGATGAAGATGTGGAAGAAATGATGGACATAGATGAAGAGCGAGGAAATCCAAGAGACTTATTAACGGAGAGAAATCCAAGAAGGTGGGAGATATTAGTAGATGGGTCGGCAAATGGAGAAGGAAAAAGGATTGGAATAGTCTTCATTTCCCCACAAGGAGCAAGAATGGCGTACTCGTTTAGATTGGAGTTTGCATCTACAAATAACGAGACAGAATATGAATCAGTAGTGCATGCATTAAGGCTGGCAATTGAAATGAAGTTAGAGGACATCAGGATAACTAGTGACTCACAATAGGTAATACGTCAAATACAAGGTTTATACAGCACGAATGAATCGTCTCTACAAAAATATAAGCAACTTGTCACAGAACTCTCAACAAAAATACCAAAGGTAGATTGGAAGCATATTTGCAGGAAAGATAATCGATTCGCGGACGCATTGGCATTTATCTCCTCTATGTTGGTGGATCCTACAACACGGTATATAAAGGTAGAGACGCTCTCTTTTCCATCAGTAAAGAAAGATGAAGAAGACGCAAACATAATGCTCGTGGAAAACCAAGAAGAAATGCAAATTGGAAAAAGAGTGGATTGGAGAGAACAACTTCATAACTATTTGGAGAAGGGAGAAGTACCAAGAAACAGATTAGAGGCGCACAAGCTTAAGAGCAGGGCGATAAATTACGAATTAAGAGACGGGATCTTATACAGAAGATCTTTCCTTGGACCATCACTCATATGTATAACACGATATGAAGGAATGGAGATATTGAAAGCCATCCATTATGGAAATGCATGGAATCGTAGCGGAGGGAGATCATTAGCTTATAAAACCAAGATGCAAGGGTACTATTGGCCATACATGCACGAAGACGCAAAATAAGTATCTAGGCGTTGTGAAAAATGCCAACGTCATGGAAAAAGAATACATGCTCTAGGGGCGGTTCTAAGTTCATCAACAAGTGTATGGCCATTTGGAAAATGGAGTTTAGACATTGTAAGACCATTTGTGCCAGGAACAGGACAAAGGAGATACTTAATCGTCGCAACTGATTACTTCACAAAATGGGCGGACGCAAAAGCAACCCAACACATTCGAGATCGTGATATATTTACTTTCATATTTGAAAATATCATCTGCAGATTCGGAATCCCGACGCAAATAGTCTCTGATAATGGGGAGCAGTTTGAGGGCGAAAATATAGAGATGTTGTTTAACGCGTTTAAATTCCAAAGTGGGAAATCAACACCCTTGTACCCGCAAAGTAACGGGCAGGCAGAGGCAACGAATAAAACACTTGCAGATATATTGAAGAAGAAGTTGGAAGGGCACAACAAAGGATGGTGCGAACAGGTTCATAATGCTCTATGGGCATATAGAACAACAAGAAGAGAAGCTACGGGAATGTCACCTTTCTGTTTAACATATGGAGTAGAGGCAGTGCTACCAACTGAAGTTATCATACCAACGACAAAGAAAGAAGCATGGGAAAAGAATTTGAACATAGATTTGATCTTGGCAAAGCTTGATGACCTAGAAGAAAACAGAGAGGTTGCCCTACAACATATGGAGAACTATCACAACAGGTTAGCTCGTGAGTATAATAAACGCGTCAAAGAAAGGGAATTCCAGCCGGGAGAGCTAGTATTGCGGGAAATACCGCCCTATCAGAAAGGTGGAGACGGAAAATTAGAGAAAACATGGGATGACCCATACATTTTAAAGAGAATTGTCGGGAATGGAGCATACGAGTTGATGGATAGCGAAGGGAAAGATGTAGGACGGAAGCTCGATCACTCATGGAATCGAATATACCTGAAGAAATATTACCCTTAGGCAATGCGGCAGTAATATATTTGTATGCGAATCTAATGAAGACGAAAGGCGTCAACAATGTATTAAAATCAGTATGAACGAAAGTTAAAGAAATCTCCACTTCATCAAATATCAAGGATAATTCACAAGTAGAAGAAAGAGGCAAAAATAAGACCTTATGATAAAACCTCAATAAGAGGCAATAAAAAATTAAAACCTCTAATTAGGGAAGCTAGGCATCCAATTGTGGCGCGCAACCTAGTTTGCATAAATGCAAGAGGCAAGATAAGTAAGCCCTAACGCGCGTCATAATTGGGGAAAACCTAGTAATGCATGACTCGGGGGAAAGCCATACAAATCCTGAAACCTGAGTCATGGAGAATTGGGGCGAAACAAAAGCCTATCCAGCAGAGACTCCTGGGTTAAAATCCTAAGGTACTAAGATCTCTCCTAAGGAGTGTAGAAACTCGATCAGGGCGCCGCGGTACACGGTTGAGTCAAGAGTGCCTGGGGCGTCTGGAGCGTTCCCAGCCATTCTTGGCAAGTCCTGACTATGATACACTCGGTCTTCAAGATACCCCACTTAGGGTATGGTCTCGTAACCACAATCCATATCGGCGGAGGGATAAGAGGCCACGAAAACAACTGATTGTTGGTATCACTGGACGAGAAGAGCTCACCCTAACCCGGTAGGGGTAAGCTTCCTTGATGGGGCAATCAGGGGGAAGATAAGGACGGCACCCTCCATTAGGGAGTTGAATTGTGTCAAAGACGTCAATATCATAGGTCTATTACTCACGGGAGTATTTAGGCTTGTCGTATTGACGCATCAATATATCCTGTAGAGGCAAGAATACGAAAAGATGATAAGGTGAAATCAATGGGTCATTACTTGAAAAAGTAATGCCCGCCTGCGATTTTTCCGCCCAACCAAAAAGAATACCCTGGGGCAAGAATAAGTCCTATTAACAGGGGGAGGCTGATTAAGACCTCTACTTAGGGAGGCACAATAAGACCTCAACAAAAAACCCACAGACCAATGATATTAACTTTATTGTTTTACAGGAGAAGGATACATAAGGAAGATGCAAGGCAAAAAAGAAGACGGACAAATAAAACGCGATCAAGTAACCCTACATGCAGCAGAGGCAGGTATGCATTAAAAATTTCATCGCAACGCGTAATTATCTCCTAATAAGAAAAAGTACACAACTATCAATATCTTCAAAGGCGAAGAACAGAGGCAAGTATGGAAATAAAACAAATAAGGGAGGTGTTATTCGCCTTTTCAGAAAAATAAGATATGATAATAATGAAAGACATCAAAATTAAAAATAGATAGAAATATAGAAAATAGAAGTTTGCTTTCTTAGTTTGCAGTCAGGAACAGGTAAAAGGAATCCATGCCCCCCAAGCTTGGGAGCGCCCAATTGCACAAAAATAAGGGAAGCAGAGAAAAGTTCACATCTAAAGAAAAGATTTAAAGATCATCCTGAGGCACATCTTGGTTTTGTGCGGAAATTTCAGCATCATGAGTCACATCTTTAGAAGGCTCACCACCAGCTTCATTCTCCTTAGGCTGATCTTCTTGAAGAGGAGATTCTTCATCATTATCACTTTCATCATTATCGTCGCTCTCAGACTCAGGAAATGCTTCATCGTCAGGAACTTCAGGAGGCTTCAAATCTAATAAGGGAATCGAGTAGGCATGGAAAACCTGATATGCAAGAGCCTTAGATTTAACAAAAAGATCACGCGTGACACTTTTCTTGGTGTTTCCTACAGCAACCTCCATCAATCTCTAAAGATATGAGCATCTCCTTCTCGCCTTTTCCCGGGTGGAAGAAAGTTTCACAGAGAGTTCACCGCGTTCTTTTCGCGCCTTCAAAAGGTCAGACTTCAATTTCTTGATGATAAGCTGATGCGATTCATCATATGCTGCAAAAGGCAAAAAAGTTTAAATTAAAATAGGGGCGGAAAAATAAGAAAATAAGTGAGGAAATTTCAAGTAAAAGTAAAAGCTGAGGCAGTCAGCCCAATGTGACTACCTTTCCTCTGAGAGGTGAGATGGTGGGATAAGGAAAGACCACTATTTTTAATATTATCCATACACTTATCAAAATCATCACCAACTAAACCATGAAGGCGGGACCGGATCCTCTTCTCATCTCTTGAAAGAGAATCTCTTTCCTTTACTAAATTATCATAAGAGTCCCTCAGTTGCTTATGATGTTCTCGGAGTTGGTTCATATTCACTGTTGCATTTATCTTTCTCTGAATAATCTTTTCATTCTACGAAGTTAACCTCTTCATCATATTGATTCTTTAAGCGTGAAGAGATTCTCCCTGACCAGTGCAAGTCTTTTGAAGAGTAAGATAGTGACGCGTAAACATCGCCTTCTCATTTACAAAGGATCGCTTCTCTTCAGAAAGGGTTCGATTTTCATATGACAGAGTTCGATTTCTTAAATCAGCACTATGTAACAATCCTGAAAGATTGGATACTTGGGAACCCAGAAAGTCGCATCGATTGCATAGATAAAGATTTTCACTCTTTAGATTATCAATTTGGTCAAGTAGGTACGAGTAGTTATTAGTTAATTGGCTCAGTTGATTTTGTAACCTCTCATTATCTGCACGGGCATCCTCAGCTGAATGTTGATAACTAAATCTTTCCATGACGCACTTCTGGTTTATGTCTTTACATGTGTGCAAGAAATTTAAAAAATGAACGCAAGCGCGGTAAAAATTCAGAAACAATAGTTGAAGAAAATACATACACCCCTGAGTTCTTGATTTTTGGAGCGAAGATTCTCAGATGCGATAGATTCAGCCAAGAGATCTCCCTTTAGCTTGGCAACCTGTTGAGAAAGCTCTCGGATGGTATTGCTAGATTCGGAGAAGCCTTCAATCTGGACCAGACGACGACAAGATTCCTAAGGAAAAGATAATAAACAACATAAGTGCGGGATAAGATAGCACAAGTCAAAAATTGAAATGAAAAAATACATACCAGACGTTCAAAGGCGAGATTAACGCTTGTCTAACAGAGAAAAAAACTAACTCCTAGTTGATTTATCTGGAGAAGATTCGCATAACAGCTTGGTAGGAGCGTCACGAACTCGAGATCGAGAAGGATCGTCACAAGATGAGCGGGCGGCATTGACAATTTCCAGCAACACCCTGGTTCCAGAATTAGCCCCTTCAATAATGCCTTCAGCAGAGGTAGTCTCAAAGGAAGAGGACGTAACCATAGTAAGAGGAGAAGTAGAAATAGCAGCGCCCATTGGAGAAGAAGTAACGATATCCTTTAGAGATGCGGTAGCATCCTCAGAAACCGAAGCGGTGATATCCTTTAAAGATGTGGTAGCATCCTCAGAAACCGAGGCGGTGATATCCTTTAAAGATGCGGTAGTATCCTCAGAAGCCAGGGCGGTGGTATCCTTCAAAGGTGTGATGACATCTTCATTAAAGGAATTCTTTTGTATCTCAGTAGAGGAAAAAGGAGCGACAAAATCAGCGTTAACTACAGTAGACGTGGACGAAGCATAAGGCAGCGGAAGGGGACGAAACTTGTAAGAGACCACGGGTAAATCAACGGTTGTGTCAATCTTAGGAGCAGGACGAAGCTTTTTGACCTTATTCTTTTCACGAATAACCTCGCTTTCAGAATCCTTCACACAAACAAGACAAATAAGAAACAGAGGCAACAATATTGTTTTTTCTCAAAGGAATTTTTTTTAAGTAGAAGGTATTTCTTACTCCCTTGTTGCGCGAAGGCTTCCTCTTGAGAGAATCATTGCCCCCTGAACTTGCGGAGGAATTAGGGTTCGTCACCTTAATAACAAACTTACCAGATTGAGAGTCCTTGCTGAAACAAAAATAATATGGGAATATGAAGAACAGAACAATAGCAGAAGAATAGCAGCAAAACAACAACGGTTGCAGAAAAGATTGAAGACCAAAAATAAAGAACAAAAGCAAAGTAATAACGATAAAGGAAGAATCAACTAACCTGTTGTGTGGATCCACGAATCAAGAAGAGATCGGTACGGAAAAAAGGTTCTGAGAGGGTGATGAAGGTTTTGGGGAAGATGAAGAAAATTGACAGAGAAGAAGGAAAAGTGAAGGAAATAAAATTTCTCTCTCCAGCACAGTTACTAATGAGCAAACTGTTGAGAAAGAAACAGCCGGTCAGATAGGGAGACGTGTCAGTCAAAAGGTAGAAGGTCAACACGTTTAGACGGTCACGCAGTAATTCCGGAAAAATGTCGGTTGATTAAAGGAATACGAAAAGACGAAGTGGATGCGGAAGATCAAGGCTTCTCTTATCTCCCTTTCCTTCAAAAGAACGATACGAGAAGAGGCAAAATGTGGGTGCAAAATACCACACACCTGATAGTAAGGCGAAAGAATACATTTGATTGCAGGTGAATATGACGCGCTCATTATATTTCTGCTAACAAATGAGATGACGTCACCAAGTCACACCAAAAGTGTGAGGATCAGCGCGGTAATTCAAAGATCAGCGTGGCACATACAGTAAAGGGAGATTATAACGCCCTCCCAGATCCGAAAATAAGGGCTTTATTAGTTGTCCTCCACTATGTAACCCCTATAAAAGGGACAAGAAGCCATTGTAAAAGTGAGAGATCTTTTTGAGAGCTGAGATAAGAATTTTAGGAGAGAGAAAGTTATTTTGTTCTCCAAGTTAGGGTTTTCATACATCAAATTTGTACTTGTTCTATCTTTTAATGAAATGATTTAGAGTTTTCTTTATGATGTCTTAGATTTAATTGATAGATTTACTTGGGTGTAGGTTGTAGGATTTCCTGCAACTACATATATAACTTTAGATTTTCAGAACTGCCTAATCACACAAAATCTGCAGAATCAGTCTCTAAAATACTGATGTTTATGTGACCTCTCCTAGCCTGATCGTTCTGAAATTTTGGTCGAGTGATTACTACATACTAATGTATAACATACTTAAAAATCAAGCTAATCCGATGGTTGGATGTTATTTAATGGTTCAAACAGTACCATTAATTTCAGGTGTCAGAAATAAAAATCGAAAATGCTATATGTCCATCGCTCCCTTCCACCACTCTTTTACCCCACCTACGTGTCATGCAGGTATTGGCCAAAACCAATAATAATGGGACCTCCTGCTTCTCCATGGGATCAAAGATGATGAAACCAAAGGCTTGGATGGTGCCACCTAATGGTGGAAAGGAGTTGTGGAAGATAATGGTGGAAGTGTATAGTAGCTTCGTAAAAGTCCATACGAATTTAACTTAGAATCTCTACTTCTCAACCTAGAATTTCAAGAGAATGAACAATTGAATCCTACATACCACCAATAGTACATGATAAAGCAAGAAAGAACTTGCCTTTGTCTTGAGCAACCCTAGAAATCCCTTAGTTTCAGCTGCACTCCACCTTTGCGCCACACAATTCCTTTTTTTGACGAGAAAAACCAGAGTTTCTGTTATCTAACTTAACCTAGGTTTTTATTTCCTTTTTTTGACCTAGTTTCTAACTAAACCCAACTATCTTTTCAAGGGAAGCCTATTAGCTAACAATATGAATATCTTAAAGGAAGCCTAACAACAAAGAGGAGGGATCCCCTCACACTTTTATTATCACACTATCTCACACGTTGGACGTCATTTTTACGAATAAAAATCAAACCGTAACGGATTTCAAGCTAATATTTTGGGAGTATGTTACTATTACATTGCTCTACGTTTCTACCGAAAATGAGCGTATTCCGAGACGTATAACACCATCATCTACTACTTTGAAAATGAGTCATTAAAAATTAATGGGATTCTAGCCATCGAAATTAAAACCGGTAGATTGTGAGGTTTTATATTTCGGAATGTGCTCATTTTTGGTAGACATATAGAACTTGGTAAGAGGAACATATCCTCAAAGTATTAGCTTCAAATCCGTTACAGTTTGATTTTTATTCAGAAAAATGATGTCCAACGTGTGAGATAGTGTAATAATAAAAGTGTAAAGGGATCCTTCCTCAACAACAAATAGTTAAACAAAATTTAGGTTACGACAGTTTTAGTTTTTTTTTCCTTTATTCCCTATTCATATTTTAATATTATTATTATATGGTTATTTCTATCGGGGGTGGAGCCAGCCCATGACATGGATCCGCAATTGCTTACCTTGCTGGGCTGGAGGCCTTCATTTTTTATTTATTTTTCATGGGCTCCAAGATCCATTTTTGCCATCATGTTTGCTTTAACTTTTTTCCCTCCCATAGCTAGATTCCTAGCTCCCCCTGGTTACCATCTACCACTGCGCACTTGAAACAAATAAACGAAAATAGAAAATTGCAGTGACCGTAGTGAAACGTAATGATCATTTCAACATCTCCTATTAAGCAGTTAAATGGTAGACATTTACGATTCCATTAATACAAGCGGAAGATGTATTTCATAGAGTATTTGACTACTTTCTACAGAATTCTTTTAACTTTGAAGATAACAATAGCACATGATTTGTCTCAATATTTCATCACTGTTGAAGCTAGTGATAATAGGGGCTCCAAGGCAGAATGAGAGAACTTCCTCGCAAACAAGTAACAAGTAGATGTTTCCCCGTAATTATATCGGCACTTCCACCTGTTCCTTACAGATTGAAGAAATTTTTCTGTAATATCAGCACCACCATAAGTTGACGGATGTCCTCCACCCCTTGACCAGTCGACCCATGTTAAAGTGCGGTTTGCAGTTAAGGTGGGAAAGAACATAGCAACGTAAGTGGGCATGTAATGTTCGTCCGGGTAGCAATGTCGCCTGCAGTATTTCTTAAATTGTGGGTAGTATTTGGTCTCAGAGATTATCTCCAATGCTAGAAATCGGTTCATTTCGAACCATTGCGACCCCTTCCGCCAATCAGAAAGCATGATGTACGGTATCAATCTACGACTGTAACGACCCCGCGCTGTAATACCAGGATTATCATATGACTCGACGAAGCTGTGCGCAGATTCTGTGAGGTACTTGTATATAGTGGAGAAATCATGCAAGGGAATGCAAGACTCGGAGATAAGGACGAATCGCTCATTTGAAAAGTCGAGGAGGGCGTTGGCTAAAAGCCGCTTTTCTGCATCTGTTAAGGAAATGCTTCCCCATTGAGTATCCTAGAAAAAAAAAACAAATAAATAAATGAAAAGGCCGATGCATGGAATGCAGGAAACTAGAAAAGGTCGAGTAAAATGCTACAATTTACACACAGGAAATTTAAGAAATAACATGCATGGTGCATCAACTGATTCAACCGTGAACAATATAGATGGATCAAGATAACCCTATAACTATGTCATGGAAGAAGAATGTGGATGTGTTTTCCGTAGCTAAATTGCATCACCTCTAAATCAATTGCCAAAATTTGCAGGTCCATGCATATCAGGCAGGGCCTTTGTATTGCATTTTAATATTGACAAAACGATATGGATATAGTATAAAATTAGCACCACAATGTACCTGACTAGGAATTTCTCTGTCATAAAATGGAGACGACTTTGAAACATTAAGCTTGTAACCTGGTAGAGTGTGAACATACACTGAGAAAAAATCTTCATGACCATGAAAAAATCTTTCCCACAGTGGTATCAGTGGTAAAGGACCACGCGTCAAAAAAAGGAAGGCAACTTTGGGAACAACGGTATATGGATATTCATGTTTCTTCAGCACCATTGAAGCACTCCGAAAAAGATTTTCATCAGCAATACGTCCCTCCACATTTGCACCAAAACCAAATAGATCAAACAGATCAAGTTTGTGTAATGAAGTCGTTGCTATTAATCCAAATACCATACCCGATACAAATATCAACAATGACCAAACTAGTTTCTTCACACTTGGATATGGTGCACCCAAACGCGTAGCAAATCGAACCATCTCTTCTTTTACCTGCAATAATTTCTTACACTTAGAAACCTCAAGAAAGAAAATTACACTTCTCATAGAATGTGATCTTATGGTTTTGTTTCCAGAGGAAACATAAGCGAACTTGAAGTCTAAACAGTACCCTACTCATCGTGATGAGAAGTATTGCTTTTTTTTCTCAATTTTATAAATAAAATTGTAATCATTTCGTGAAAACAAATTTTGATATTTATAATCCCAGTCTTCAGTTCTTTTAGTGTTTCCAATTTTTCTTACATGGTACTACTTCGAGCTCATGGAAGACTAAGAAGCAACCCTAGAGGAACAAAGGAAACGGACTGAATTCGGTTTCAAAGGAAAAAAAACCAGTTATCTATTATGAACACCATACTAAACTCTGAAGTCTGAACTCTCATACAGTAAATTTTAGGGCGCCTGTATATATTTTTCCATTTTAGGAAAAAAAATATGCAGAACTTTGTACTCCGTATTTCATTTGGGTTTTGCTGATTTTCTAAACAGTACTTTAGAGATGTATAGTCTAGGAAATACCAGCATTTTCTAGGTTTTCGATTTTCATTTTCAGTTTAAAGAATAAAGAGGTCTTCTTCATTTTCATTTTCCGAGAAGAAAAATGAACAAAATCTGTAAATTAATGGAGGAGAGATAAAAGATGAGTCTAAAATCAAGATTACTGTGCAACTAGATTAGACCTTGAGTAAGAAAAGAATAAAAAAAACTATATGATCAAATCAATCAGACCATCATACCTGTCTAAGGTTCGTTTCTCAAAAACTTCATGCAAGAGCTGCTGCAGTGCACTTGGTTTCTAAAAAGTCTAGTAAAAAACTTGGAAAGTAAAAGATGGTAGAGTTCTTGAATTTGATTTTCTCCATTGATACACTAATACTTAGTGGGTGCAGCAGTTAATGTATTATTTCTGTTTAAAGCTCATATTACCACTTTATCAGTAACCATTGAAATTCCTAGAGCGGAACTATTTTGTTGTCATCTAAAATTAATGCCATGATTCTAAAATTAGTTACAACAATAAAAAAAGTTCTGTTTCTTTCCAGTATGTAATTTTGGCAAGTGAATTATTGAATTACCTTTACACGATTCATTCGTTCTTATCCCTTACGCCAAGTAGATTGAATTTCTCGGGTGATGAAAGAAGCTTGTTCTACGGTCTACCTTTCATGGTCATGTGTGTTACCGTGACTTTGTACGTTAACAAAAATATGTGACCGTTTTTTGGGATTGTTTCATACATCTTCTGCTGCTCTTCGTTACATCACCTTCTTAGTTCCTGGCCACTAAGAACTCAACCAAAGTGGTTTCCCCTAAGGAAAATGCAATAAATGAAGGAGAACAAACAATGGGAAGCGAGTGCCGAGGTAGGTTTTGTAAGATGGGGGTGCAAAAGGGGCTTGGAGCATTTTGCGTTGTAGAAAGGCCAAAAAAATCTTTAAGCTGGCTCCGTCCCTGATAAAAACATGATTGATAAAGGGGAGTATTAATATTCGCGAGGCAATACCATTCAATATAAAACAAAAAAAACGTTAGCGAGCTAAAAACTATTACCACTCAAATGGTATCCGCCCTGTTAATATTGATACCTTTTTAGTAATTCTCGGAAAACAATTTATAAATATTTAAAAATATACAATTAATATAATAAAAAGTTAGTTTTGGCTCATCAATAATATAAACAATTTTAGTGCATTAGTATTTAGAATGTGTAGATAAAAAACTCTAACACAATTCCTCGCACATTTTTTTTGATAAAAAACTCTAACACAATTCCTCGCACATTTTTTTTTAGATAAAAAAGAAATTTCATTGAATCAAATAACTATATTTCACCTCTCTTTTCAACTAAATTAAGAGACAATCCAAGGAGAAAAATTATACTAACTCCTCCTGAATGAGATCTTCATATCAGTTTTTTATTTCTTCGAAATCGTATCGCTACATTGTTACCATTTCTTTTAACATGTGAGAAAATATTGTATTTCTTTATAGGCTTCATATTTTCCTATCTGACTAAAGAAGCATTGGGATATCAGCGTGAATAGAGAGCACACTTATTTCTGCATATGCTTCAACATGAATCTTTCTAACATCCATAGCAGTTATCCATAGTAATGCTTCTCTGACTGCAAACACTCCCTAAATTCAGGATATGGAAAGCTGCATATGTTCCTTTGATCCTCTTGTATTCACCAACACAATCATATAATACAATTCCAGTACCGAACCTGTTAGTCGAGTAACCAAAGGAAGCATCTATATTTGTTTTACTAACCTGCATTACAGTGGAAGCTAGCATAGGTCTCATTTAGATTTGCACTACAAGTGATTATGTCGTGAACACTGTAAATAAAGTTATGCAGATGAAAATTAATTCCAGTTACAGGGTTAATATGGGTTAGATCATTTTATCCTAAAAGATGTATTTTTCCAAATTACCCGGCATTCAACCATGAGGGTAATTATCCATTTGTCGTATTCAACGGAAGAAGTGTTGCCCACTATAATAAACAATAAAAGAATCCGATCTTTGACAGAGCCACAAATTATTATTTTTTGATAGGAAAAGAGAAGTTTACTAAAATTCAACTAGACAATTACATTGTTTCTGTCAATCTCCAGATTGACAAGACATAAAGATGGAATTGTATAAAAATAATGACTAATAAGTTTTTCACTTCTAGCATGCTTAGCTAACACATCAGCGCATGAATTTGCTTCCCTCTTAATAAAGGTACATATCCATTCATTGACAGATTTTAAAAGGAATAAACATCTCTTTATTATTGGACTTGGTGTCCACTGAATTCCACTAGTGGAAGTGGAACCATTCTCGGCTTCTACCACATTTTATTATCTCCCTCGAAATGCACTTTCTGCAACCCTTTATCAATTCTACCGCTTTCTGAAGGGCTAATGCTTCAGCTTGTTCTTTGTCTACTGCTTCTCCCGATTCACCCCGTGCTCCCTTATAATCACCTGCGTAGTTTCGATGGATTAGTCCAATGCACATAGTAAAGGTATTTTTTTTTATCAAAAGACGCATCAAAAAATTTCTTATCAAAATCAATAGAAGGTGGTGTCCAACTTGTTTCTTGCTGAGTATTTGGAGTCTTACTTACAGAAACCTTAATGAGAAAGTTTTCCCATTCACTGATCTCCTTTTATATTAGAGATATTAGTTCATTGGGATTAACTTTAGCCCTGCCAAAAACGATATTGCATCTCTGCTTCCAAATTGTCCACAATGTCAAGAAAATAAATCTAACCATAGACTGATGATTAGGACTATGGTAAGAATTAACGTTAAACAAATTTAACCGATCTGAAAAATTCACATTTAAGACAGAGTGAAAGATACTTGAGTCGAGAGAAAACCAGATTCTGTTAATAATAGGACAGTTAAGAAACAAATGTTGCAAGCTAGGTTTCATAAGAATCATTACAATAAGGACAAACAGTAGTAATGTTATTTACATGCCTACCTAGTCTATCCATAAAGGGAAAACAATTATGGACACACTTCCATAGAAAATGAAGAACCTTTGGAGGCAAACTAAGCTTCCATAACTTTTTCCAAGTAAAATTAGAAGTACTCGTGTTGCCATTAGTTTGAGTAGAATTCAAAATCTAGTTATAAGCCTATTTAACATTAAACATAGCATTTCTTGTACCTTTCTGCCTAATTCTGTCAGCACCTGCAATTGGAAGCCTAATTCTGCAGATTTCCTTAACTATGTTTTGAAGAAACAACGCATTCAACATGGTCAAATTCCAGTATTTAATATCCTTGTCTATCAGCTGGTATACAGTAACAATATCTCTAAAAACAAATTGGACAGAGAGACGGGAGGTTAAAGTTGGAACCCAACAATCCTTCCAAATCTTTATATTTTTTCCATCTCCCACTTCCTAGCAATAATTAGACTTGATAACTTGCAGTCCTTGGCAGATACCCTGTCAAATCCAAGATCCACTAGTGGATAACTTATCAGAAAGAGGATTGAATCCTATGGAATATTTATGACAAAGAATCTGCACCCACGGAGCATCCTCATCATTCAACATTCTCCAAGCCAACTTAGTTAAGAGGGCTTTATTAAAAATTGAAGCTTTCCTAATATTTAGGACACCCTGGTCCTTGGGTAAGGCTATACCATCCCAAGATTTAAGACAGACACCTCTAGTATTTGAACCATTACTCCACCGGAACTTTCGGTGCATAAAATCCATTTTATCCGTTAAAACTTTTGGCATCGAGAAAATAGACACAGTGTGAGTGACCATAATACCTAATGATGTTTAGGTCAAGATAGTTCTACCAGCTTGGTTAAAGAACTTATCTTTCCCTAAGCCCAACTTACTGCCAAAGTTATCCATCATGTTGCTGAAAGATTCCTGCTTATTTCCTTGGAGAAGAAGAGGGACCCCAAGATACTTTTCCTGCAAACCAATTCTCTTTCTATTTAGAATGCTAGTGATTTCAGTCTTAAGATTGTTATCAGTTTTTTGAATGAATGCAAATCCAGACTTTTCGAAGTTAATAGCTTGTCAAGAAGACTCGCTAAAACCGTCAAGAATGTCGTTAAGAGTTCTAGTACCTGCAGGACAAGCTTTAGAGAAACCTAGGATGTCATCGGCAAAGAATAAGTGTGTTATGGCCCAAAATTTACTAAAGCCAGAAACCATTAAATATGGTTTTACCTAAATACCACCCACATTTTCCCTAAATACCACCCACACACTAAAAACACAATAGTTGTAAATCTAATCAAGAGTAAGTAATAATCACTCGCCTTCTTCCCTGTACCACCTAAATATAGAAACACCATTATTACCATCACCACCTACTGGATGTAACATTTGCATAGAAATATCTATAAAGTTTACATGTTATGCGACATCAAATTGGAAGGCACTAACATCCGGACTTGCATACTAGTTGTTTTTTTCTGCTGCGAACTTACATATTAGTTTTTCTAGATTGATATCGTGAATAAGACCTAAAACTTAATTTGTCTTTAATAAAAATCCAAACCTAATCTATCTAAATCACATAAAATAAAAACCTCTCTTTATCTCCAAAAATAATCGTAATTAAGATTGAAATTAATCTTTAATTTTTGATAAGATTTAAGATTAAGATCTTGTTAAGTCGAAGGTGGTGTGACGACGACGGCCGCCGCCGCCACAGCTATTACAGATGGTAGCGATAATGGTGCCATATGATTGTTTGAGAAGATGGTACGTTTTTGTTACCCCCTTTAAATTTGGTCTACAATTATTGTGTATTCTGTCCGTGGGTGGCATTTAGGGAATGTGTGGGTGGCGATTAGGGAAAGCCAATATGGTTTTAATCCTTCACCCTAAAGCAGTAGCAAAATTTTATATAACTTTTCCTTTAAATAACTTAAATATTATATAACTTTTCTTTTAATCCTTCACCCAAAAGCAGTAGCAAAATTTTCCCAACATTTTATCTATGAATAAAAGTTTTCTCTGACCATTTCTACACACCAATTCAGCAGATCAGTATCAGTATCAGTATCAGTATCGATTTAAGTTTACCTACTATATGTGTGAAGATAAGTACATTTTTCTGGCCGAAAATGAATTCTTATCTTGGGAAATAATAAAACCAATCGAACAATTACAAGAGCCGTACCTTTCCTTAGACATGACATGGAATTAATTAACACTGTGGCATGACTAGGTACCAAGTAAAACACAGAAGTTATTTTCACCCGGCGGTGATGTTAACACTCCATGATAGCCTTCATTTTACCAAATTATCTGATCTATCACACTCGCACCATTGAGTAACTTAACCCGCGGGTGAAAAAGCCGAAGTTGTGTGAAGAGCGGGAGAAAAACGACTCAGTTCCCAAAACAAGTAATGAGTACCGTTAAGTTAAGCTGTCTACCGTGTCAAGTAAAGTCTAGACTCTAGCCTTGATTTTACACACACCTCCTCCTCTCTCTCTCTCTCTCCCTCCCTGCTTTCTCTCACTAGTGTGATCACTCTCCATCTCTCCAGAGAAATTTGTTGAAACCCTTTGTTATCTTCTGAGAAGGAGTTCCACCACGGATCAGTAAGTTTTCTCCCTGTGTCTTGGGTTTCTTAATTTGCTTGTGTGACCATTTGATTAATGCTCTGTTTTATGATTTGATATATGGGTTTGTGGTTTTGTATAGGGTTAAGTTGAAATTATGTTTCTGATCACTTTGGGTTTTTTATGTAATACCAAGATTTTGTTGTTTGTCTGTACAAAATTTGATCTTTTAGCTTCTTTGTCATTTCTGTTTTAGGCTTTTCTATGCATTGAATTGTTGGAATTTGGCTTTAGGGTTTAGCGTTTATACTTATAATTTTATGCTGACTCAATTTATTTATTTATTATTGAATTTGGGTCTTATTGTTTTGGACTGAATTTGGGATTTTTTGAGTTTGTTCTGTTATTGTGGATTTGAAAGTTATGTGCATCACTAACAGCAAGGAGTTGATGTTTATTGTTTGGCAGAAATAAGCTCGATCAGTAGCGTACGGTTTGTAGATGTATTGCATTTTATCGAACTAATTCACGGTTTAGATTCGGGTAAATTAAGCTATCATGAAGCCTCCACCCCTGGTACAAGAACAGACACCACCAAGGTCCTGTGATGTCCTTAAGTTTTGGACTGCTTGTCCTTCTTGTAAACTAAGGCATCTGTATCCTTTACACATTATGGGCATACCAATTAAGTGTACTAGAGAAAGTTGTAAGGCAGATTTTTTTGCTTATGGCGACATTGCTCAGGAAACAAAGTCGGAAAAATGTGCGGTTTCACCAAAGAAAGAGGACCAGAGTCACAGTCGTCAAAATGTTGCTCTAGCAAGTAATGCCAAGATCTTGTCCTCTTGTAAGGGTGAAGTATCACCGTCATTTATAGAGACAGGAGTGAGTGTTGAGGTGGGTGGAAATTCCAAAGGGGGAGAAGGTGTGAGTAAGTGCATGGAAAGTATAAAAGGAACAAAAAGGTTCCGAGAACTTGAACAAGAAGGAAGCTCCAGTGATGTTGAAGAAATTCTATCAACAGAATTCGCAAATTCTATGGGACATAAGAAAAAAGGAAAGCAAGTTGTTGCTACTGATGATGGACTCGAAGGTGCTAATGGGACTGATTCAAGATGTTGTCTTCAAAGCAAGCTTGAGCAAGACATGAAAAGTATAAAAGAAAGAAAATGCTTGCAAGAACTTGACCAAGAAGGAAGCTCCGGTGATGTCGAAGAAATTTTACCCACAGAATTTGCAAAATCTAAGGAATGTAAGAAGAAAGGAAAGCAAGTTGTTTCAGCTGATGATGGACTCTAAGGTGCTAATGGGATTGATTCGAGATGTTGTCTTGATAGCAAGCTTGATCAGGACATCACTGAGGTTGCTGAAACAGATTTCTATGACTTCGACAGGAGTAAGAGAGAAGAGTGTTTTGCAGCTGATCAGATGTGGACACTATACGATGAAGCTGATTCCATGCCTAGATACTATGCTTGGGTCAATAAGGTTTACTCACCTGGTTTCAAGGTACAATTCACCTGGTTAAATTACTCAACCTTTAATGACCAAGATGGGATTCGGTGGAATGGGAATGGACTGCCAGTTGCTTGTGGAAATTTTGTATACGGTGAGACTGTAGACACTACGGCTATTGATACATTCTCTCACAGGATTGAGTGGGCAAAACGTACCAAGAAAGGCTCTTACAATATATATCCTAGAAAAGGTGAAACTTGGGCTCTTTTCAAGGATTGGAATGTTAAATGGGATTCTGATCCAGCCAACCATAGGAAGTACCACTATGAATATGTTGAAGTTCTTTCAGATTATCAAAAGAAATCAGGTGCTAAAGTTGCATATTTGCATATTTGGCTTCCTTCCGCATACCACCCAAAGAACTTCTCAGATTTTTACGTAGGGTTCCGTCATATAAAATGATTGGTAAAGAAGGAGAAGATATTCCTAAAGTCTCTTTCGAACTTGATCCTGCTTCCCTTTCTGGTAACATCGAGGGAACTTCCGATCCCGGAAATGTAGAAGCCAGGGTAGAGGCAAATGTTGCTAAAGTGACTGTTTCTTCTAAAGCTCCAGCAGAGGAGACACTCCATAAACAAAAGAAGAGAAACAAGCCTGAAGAGAGAGACGCCATGGACAGAGGAGGGAATTCAAAATGTAGTAACATACCTTCTCAATTAGCAAATGTTAATAAGAAGACTCGGACTGTGGAAACCTCTACTTGTCTTTTGGATAAGAATAAGAAGACCACTGTTGTCTCAGACAAGCAGAGAGGTTGTGATGACTCCACTTTTGTTCAAGAAAGTGTATTTACATGTCATGTTGCTGCTGATAGTAAGGAGATGGGTCCAGATGGTATGAGTACTATTCCCTCTTCACTTGCTCATTTGGAGGCAAACACAGGATTTTATGACTTCGACAACGAGCGTTCCCATGATAAGTTCAAGACTGGTCAGCTATGGGCTCTGTATTGCGGCTTGGATGACTTGCCCAAGTACTATGGTGAGATAAAGAATGTTGAATTGTTCCCTGTTTTCAAGTTGGATATTCAGTGGCTTGAATCTTGCAGTTCACCAAAAGGTGTTATCCCGTTGGTTGACAGTAGTATGCCCGTATGTTGTGGAACATTTAAGGTTACATGTGAAAATGAAGTCTATAATGATTTGGGTTATTTTTCTCATCAGTTAAGTTGCGTAACAGCTGGACATAATTTGTACAATATTTATCCAAGGGAAGGGGAAGTATGGGCATTATACAAGAACTTCAGCTCTGAGTGGAGATTTTCTGATTTGAAGTATTGTGGGTATTACATAGTTGAAGTCATAGAGGTTATCGATGCTTGTTGGATACGAGTGTTGGTTTTGCAAAATTTTCCTGGTCTTAAAACCGTATTTCAAGCTAAAAAAGAAGTGGGAGGATTTTTTTTCATGAGTATACCCTGGACTGAATTGTGCAGATTCTCTCATCAAGTTCCTTCTTTTAAGCTGGCAGAAGCAAAACATGGCAATCTAAATGGCTGCTGGGCGCTCATCCTAAATCAATGCCTGTTTATGTATATTCTAACTGAAGTGTGGGTTGGTGTAGGTTTCATTCAGGGTTCAGTCGAACACACAGACTGAAGAATCATCCTGAAAGAACACAACCTTTTTTGCATCTGAAATTGGTAACTACAAAAAAGACTGATCTTCTCTACTAAAAGACACTATTGAGCTTTCATCGGTGACATTTAAGGTACCTTTTTTCCAGAATGGACGGTACTATGATCTTGTTTTTTTTTTGTTTCATAATCTGTGGATCTTTGTAGAGTTGTGTCCTGACACTGCACAATCATTTTGTGAAGCTATCTACACCCATGCTTACAGATGTATACATATTTAGGTTAACACATTTTGTACTGTCATATGTATGAAATGCTTTTGTGATGTATCTAAACTCACTTCATCTAGTGTAAACAAAAGGCAATGATATTAGTTACTTGGGTACACAGAATTGTTTGATTTTGTCTGTGAACTGCTAGTCATCTTTTCTTGGTGAAATCTAGCTGCACAGATCACAAGTGACATATTGGAACCCAAACTGTGCGTTTGGGGAGTCATGGAAATGGTATCTGTCACATGCAGCAACATCGTAAGTTGAGCTCTTCTACCTGTCGATAATGTATTAGTCTCTCTCTCTCCCTCTCTCAGTTGTTGGACATATGATTGTCTGACATGTGGTCATTCAAGGAGGAGAGTTGTGAATGGGAAAGCATGTCCAGTATATCATACCGGAGACAGAACAAGTTACAATTAAGCATACCACATCAGAAAGGCAAGTTGGTGGATGATTGTTGGCCAGTTTCCCTATCAAGTACTGGTAAAGTTTTGTTTAGGTGTATAATCACGAGATTCTGATTTCCTATGATCCCCAAACTGCTACACTCAAAAAACATGTGAGCCTGTCTTCAGATTTGCTTGGTTACGGTGATCCCTTGATTCATGCGATACCTCACACACACAGTTTTGTTTCACTGAAAGCGTTGGGAGAAAAGTCTAAGATAAGGAGAAGACTTGAATATGACCAGAACTCTCTTTTCTGGTGAGAGCTAGCAGCATATTCAGATATCAAATAGAAATGCACTGATCTGTGTAACTTTGGGAGTTACCTTTTTTGTTAAATGCTCTTTAGAAAAAGAAAAGGAAATCAATATGTAGAGCTTTTGTTATTGAACTCTTCTGTCTTTTTGAATGGTACAGCATTAATCATCTAATTCTTTCTCTTGCTGTTAGTTTTACATAATGTTCTGGATGAATGTTAGGTTTCTTAGTAGGGGACTTCTGACATTATGCCAAGGAAGAAATGATGTAGGAATAACACAACGTTCACCAACTATTCTCCAATAAGAATAGTTGGTGAACACCGCAGTGATTTGTATCATAGATTTCCATGCAATTCAATCTTATGTTATAGCTTTATAAAAAGAAATAACACATCATTCACTAACTTTTCTCTATTTATAATTTGTACAAACTATCCACAACCATACATGATACACACCAGATTTTTTCATTAGCTAAATTCAGCAACAACCCATCAAAAGGTAAACGGCCACCCTTTTCCAAGTACGTTTCTCTCAGTCTCCAAGAAAGAGATGTTATCTCGTGCTTTCTTCAACTCATTCTCCGCATACATTAACCGTGCCTCTGCTGCCTGTAAGGCCTCTGTCTTCTCCAATAAAACTGTGCTCTTATTTTTAAACTCATAGAAAACCTTTTTGACATCATCAAAACGCTCACGAAGCCATTTGACATTGAAATGGAGTGTCTCAGCCATCTTTATGTTATTCTCCCATTTGGCAACCATCGAAGAGGACATCTCAGAAAGACGGCAATGACACATATCCATGATGTTTGTCATTATATCTGTCACCAATGAGACTTGGACAGAATATGAGGAAGGCGGGGCATGGCTGGACGC
This sequence comes from Papaver atlanticum, assembly GCA_023531105.1. Taxonomy (NCBI): domain Eukaryota; kingdom Viridiplantae; phylum Streptophyta; class Magnoliopsida; order Ranunculales; family Papaveraceae; genus Papaver; species Papaver atlanticum. The sequence goes on from JAJJMB010008334.1 coordinate 6,405,732, forward strand.
AATATGACCATATTTTAGCCATATCTGTCTATATAATGATGCATGCGTCTTCATGATACTGAATCCTCCAATGTCTTCAAAATTCCCATCCAGTATATATTGACTATATTTCCCGTCTTGATATAGTTGACCAGCCAACGGATACTCACACACCATAGAATCTTTTCCTGACTGTGTGGATGGTTCATCAGTCACACCTGCAGTTGACGCAGCAGGCTCTGGTACTTGCTCTACCTTTTGTGCTTCTTTAGATGCTTCCTCTACAACTCCAATAGTTTCACATGATCTTTCTATGACAGGGACACCGAGTCTTTGTTTTTTTATCGGTATAACGAGGGACACCTCAGCTTCAATTATACAAGTATCATTCATAATATATCCTTTATCAGGATTGTTGAGTTCACTTAGATGCATGAACGATGCAAATCCCCCGCTACTTTGTCCTGGAGTGAATTGGTGTCGTGCATCTGCAGAACACCCATGTTTACAGGTTTGGAGTCATTCACATGTTCCATAAAATTAAAATGCAAGAAAAGCGACCGTGTGCAGTAAGAAAACAGTGAAAATACAAGTCATATACAATACTGTTTTTCAACTTGTGTAGAATATAATATTAAATGAATTATATCAATGCAGCACAAGTGTCAGTGGTTAATCCTAATCAGTATTTAAAGTTTAGACTGACCTAAATAAGTACCACATATTCTGAAGTTTCTAGAAAATGAGTGAAATGGTATTATTACATGTATACCACATTACCGATAGAAACGCCCCCCCCCCCCCCCCCCCCCCCCCCCCCCCCAATGACACCATTTTCCAGTAATGTAAGTATGTTTAAGTTGTTATAAGGACCTAAATAACTTTTAGGTGATATTGTTCTGTTTCAAGTTTCAACAGATATTCGCCAAGCTCTACATCTACATAGAGGAAAGAGACAAAAATAGCATAGAAATGAAGGCAGATTGGCAACAACTAAGATACCTTTTCTCAACGAGTTCTTCTTATGGGTTTGATTGACAACCACCAAACTGAACTCTGCATACAACTGACTGAACGACTCTGCAGTATTCAGGTACACCGAGAAGTGATCCACATTGTTTCCCTTTGGAAAAATCATAATCCGCCTAATAAAGAACACAAATTCAAGTAGAAGAAGTAATATGGCCAGATAAAGTACACAGTATGGACAAGGTACACGTACCATTTATAGCAACCAACCAAGAAAATATTAGAGTAGTGTTCTTTATTGTTCAACCTAGAAAAGTTTTCTACTGTCCACGTGAATCTGGTAGACGCAGGATCCTTGAGTGTCTGATAGTTCACTGTATTGTGGAATTGTGCTTGTCCCGCTGCCAACAGAAAAAGAAAAGAAAATCAAGAACAAGTAGAACTCTTACACTCATTCTTCTTAGTTCTTACATCAAACCAAAAACTACATTATGTCGGTAACCACCAAAAAAGTGAAACTTATAAAACGTCAGTAACCACCAAAAAAGTGAAACTTATAAAACTTCATAGATTTTACCAAATTGACCTCTTCAAACAGCAGAAAGACAGAATATAATAGTCACATGGGAGTTAAATAAAGTTACTTTCTATCAGTTGTGGACCAGCAACATGTCCCGATTGCTGGACCAACATCTCATCCTCTTCCAGCTGTATTTGCAAGCAACAAACCAAAGTTGGGTCAAATTAAAGAAAACTCCATTGATCAAGTCAAAACCCTTAAAAGTTAAATAATCACCCAGAAGATTGTACTTCACTAGGTATGACACCATGCATTGTTTTCTTAAGTGGAGTGAGGACATGTAAGTCATCGTGACAAACAATCACATCGTTCTGAAACTTTTACCCCTTCAAGAGTTTGTTATAATTTTCAGCCCTTAAAATAAATTCACTTAACCATTTATCTTAACCAACGGAGTTAGAAGTTTATAAGTAGATTAACCGGCCACGGGGAAAATCATTGAGACATAATCATTTTGACCCTTAAACGTTGATAGTGTGGGTTCAATTTAAACTGGTTGTACATGGAACTCCAAAAATAAACCTAAAACAGATCAATGTGGTAGATGAATATCACCTGATTGGTTGCGAAAGTTGTGTTTAAACAATTGTGAGAGTGCTCCAAGCCGAGATACTCCTTAAAGGAGGAAGAATCCAGCGCATAATAATCTTTTATCTAATAAAAAATTAGAAAGTCACGCTCCCTCCCAGCAAACAACCAAAACAAAGAGAATGCGTATAATGAAATAAAGCTAGACGCACCGTCGTTCGGAAATGCTTAAATAATATGTCAGAGTCCTGAAAGTAAGCATGTCCACTATGTGCAAAGTTCCACTGGTAACACGTTATATAAGGAACACGATTAGAATACATTAACACCAGTGGGGCTGATATTTTGTCAAAATGTATGTGAAACAAAGTAATATTGTTGCATTCAGGATATAATACACATTGTTGAATAGTTCTATACAGCTCAAATTACTTAATTTAATTGAGAAGTTACCTTGGAGAACTCATCATCTGGGACTTGCAATTTCTTCTTAATGCGCAACTTGATTTCAGCTAATGTCTCTCCTTTGTGAATGATCAAGAAAAAGGGTTCCCCAAAATACCGAACATCCTGTTGAAATAAACAGAGTGGGCATTCAACAAAGAAAACTTGAACAATACACGGGATATTTGGCTCATTTGTACATAGGTTACCAATTGGTTTCTTTTTCCTGGAAATGGTTCTCTGGTGAAGTGACAAACATGAATTATTTTGTCATCCAGACCCAAGTTTTTCTCCTCCTCGGGAATCTGTAATTAGGAACTTATGAGAAAGGTTTAAAACCTACGCAAAAGCAAAAGAAGTCGCACTTCCAGGTGCATAATGCATACATCATCATATTTAAGGAAACAAACAAAAGGAAAGGAAAATAAAATAAATCCAAAAAAGAAAGCAGAAACTGCATAAGTGGTCAGAGTACAGCTGAAATCTTACCTTTTCTACGCGTAATGGCCAAATTTGATTTTTCAGGTTCTTTATTTTTTCATTAAGTGGATAAATCTGCAATAAAGATCAATAAAGCATCAAAGCCACCCAAATCCTATATCTTCCGTACGAACAATATTAGCCATCCCTCCCTCTCTTTCTATACATGTATAAACTAAAATTGATAGTTACGGAAGATAACTGCAGATTTCCATAAGAAACATTACTGCAAATTTCCCTAAAAAAGAGAGCCACAGATTCCTAAAAAAGAGAACTGCAGATTCCTATAAAAGAGAAATGCAGATCCCACAACATTCACCCCCAAAGTTTTTCAAGCCAAGCCTCCCTTGATATGAGTTCGGCTGAGGGCAACCGTATCCAGCTAACCTAACAAGGCTACAAGTTTTCACACCAGTGTTTGTTTCAGCTCAAGAAGATGGATGAAATGCGAGGTCTTTAGCTTATTCGTAACCACAAAAATTTGACGACAATATAAGTACCTTGGAAATCCTGTTATGATCAATTTCGAGCAATCTAAGTTCGGCACTGGGATTAAACTGCTGAACCTGTTCCAGAATGTCGTGCAAAAAAATACTTGGATTGAATGTTAAAAAACACACTCAGCTGCTAAATGAAAGCAAAACAAAATTGGCTAAAGAAGAAATAGAATTGTAACACAAACCAATACGCAGTAGAGATACAAGGAGATAATATAAGAAAGCAAGAATACACATATACAGGAATCTCGTATCGAGTAAGTTACCTCTGACTTCATCTCATTAAGCAGGTCACTTACTGTTCTATGATGCACAGTTGAGATACAACGAATCAACACCTAAGAACAAACAAATTTGGGCTTCATAAGAACCACATAGCTTTTAAATAATAGTTATAGAATGTGGGTAAAGATTACTCACTTCATTCTTTGTCGCATGATTGAAAGTGATGTTTAGAGCTCTTGAAAGGTGTGATGGCAATGAATGGGAGCCCAAGAGTTCATAATATAGGATATCTGATTTCTGTGATGATAAGGAAATCCAGTGAGAAGTTTACCCAATCTCATCTCATTACTGGTGCAATAATCAAATAACATAAGAAATCTGAGAAAAGGGTAAATCAAGTATAATAACTACCTTACACATATCAGACAACATATCGCAATGCCTAGCAGGTCGACTATTAGGTTTGTCAGCATAAGGGTTATGAGATGTAAGTCTCATTTTGGGGCATTCCTTCAAACCAAGATACTTAGCGATTCTTTCCACGATATGACAGCATCTCGACAAGGTTGACCTTGAAATTAACATGAAAAAACAACATTGTCATAACCTACCATTGCCACCACATAAAAATTTAAAAAATGATAGTCAAATATAGGCATGGATGATAAATTCTAATGAGGATTTGGAAATACTTACAGCTTTAGACAGAAAACATCTACCTTGAAATTTTCCAAGGACCGGAAATATATAACCTACAAAAGAGAAGAGTTCGAACCAAACAGTTAACAGTGCATCTAAAATGAACAATAACAAGCAATGTGGATGACTTAAGAATTTACATCACTTTATTGTGAAAACTAAGAGGTCTAAATTTTCAAAACAGGATTATTTATTTTTTAACTTCATTTTGTAAAAGAAATGTTTTTTTCCTTCTTTTGACGGAAATGAAAAGAAGGGTTTGAGATTGGAAGGCCAATATGAAGTCAGGAATTAAGGGCTTTATTAATTTTACATCACGTCTCTTAATTGGATTTGAGAAGAAAAACCTGTTTAGTCTCTCCCTATGATGATATCAGATGGTTGTCAATTTTGGGGAAAAAAGTGATCTTTGTTTAAAAATCAAAATGAAATTAGGGTTTTTTAGTAGTACCTTGTGTTCTTGCTGAGATTTCATGATAAACAGTAGATGTGATCGCCAGTGAGATAGCGAGTGGTGGAGTAGACAGATGTACGGAAAGTTCTAACAGTGAGCTTCGAATGTTTCAGTTTTGCAACTTCGATTCAACTTCTGAGCGGCGGATGTTATTGGGGCATTGGGACCCAGGCGGAATGATATCACAATTGTTAGATACTGGTGCTACTTTTGGGTCACTAGTGCAGTGTGAGGACAACATATCTACCACCCACATGGCATCATCTGAAGTGCCGAAGGCAGTGCGCTTAACTTGCAACCGGTCGGGTAGCGGAAACCCTAGCTATAAAAGATGTACGGGGACACGTCTCAAAGTTATTTTAATCCAAGGCAGTCAATTACGGATTTCGGTTTGTCTTCGTTGGGACCCAGACATCGGAACAACTTCATCCCAGGGAGATTCTCGATGAAATCTCGGAATAAATCTCGTTTCCATATTATAAGGTTTCTGAGAGATAAAATGGTGATTTTATTAATGTTTTTGATAAAGAAATAGATACAGAAAAAAGGCCTTATATAGGCTGATCCAAAATACATAAAAAATATAAAAAGTTGTTATCAGACATAACAGTCTGTTACAGATGTAATGACAAACAGAAAAGAGTACGTGTGATATACACACTTACAGAACACATGTGAGTCACGCACTCACATTCTCACATTCCCCCTCAAACTGATAATCTATAAGATGCATGAGCTTGCCAGCCAGAGTAAGAAATAATCCATGTACAAGACCCTTTGTAAACAAGTCTGCCACCTGATCAGAAGAAGGTACATAGCAGATCTTGAGGAAAGAAGAGCCCACCAGCTCTCTAATGAAATGATAATCTATTTCTATATGTTTGGTTCTTGCATGGAAAACTGGATTGCAGGCATGACTATTTGCAGAAGTGTTGTCACAGTACAAAGAGGTAGAGGTAGAAAGACTTACTCCAAGTTTTGTAAATAGAAAGGATAGCCAAACAACTTCTGCAGCAGCAACAACCATTGACTTGTATTCAGCTTCAGCTGATTATTTTGAAATAGTTGGTTGTTTCTTTGATGACCAAGAAACAATGGAAGATCCTAAGAACACACAAAAACCAGCTGTAGATCTTCTAGTGTCAGGACATCCAGCCCAGCCAGAGTCTGAAAAAACAGTTAATGAAGAGATATCCCCTTTCTGAAGTAGAATGCCTGAACCAATAAAATCCTTTAAGTATCTTAGAATTCTTTTAACTAGTAGAAGATGTTCATTAGTTGATGCATGCATGAATTGTGAAACATAGTTCACATCAAAGCATATGTCCGGCATGTTTAATGTCAGATACTACAGCCCACCAACCATCTTTCTATAAGATATGACATCTGATAAAGGTTCTCCAGTAGATAGACAATCTTGGACCAAGAGATACAAGAATCTGGGATGGATTGCAATGTAGCATTTCAAACTTCTTTACATATCCGATGTAAACTTCTTCTGAGTAAGTAATAATTTTTGATTATTTTCCTGAAATGTTGATTCAATTCCCATAAAGTAATGCAACACTCCAAGATCTTTCATTGGATAAATGTTCTGTAAGTAAAAAATAATTGTTAGCGAGATCTTCTGTAGAACAAGCCAAAATAATGTCATCAACATATAGAAGTAGTACTGCCATAGTATTTCCATGCTGGTAGACAAACATTGAATGATCATATGGCGATATAAAGAACCCAAAATTAAATAAAGAGCTACAGAACCTCTCAAACCAGGCTCTTGGGGCTTGTTTAAGGCCATATAAACTTCTTTTCAGTTTACAAACATGATCTGGTCTTTCTGGATCTATGAATCCTTGTGGTTGGTACATGTACACATCTTCACACAAAGCCATGCAAGAATGCATTGCTTACATCCAATTGTCTTATTGACCAATTCCTAGAAATCGCAATAGTAAATATTACCCTTATTGTAGTTGCCTTAATTACATGACTAAATGTTTCACTGAAGTCTATTTCATCTGCCTGATTGTATCCTTTGGCAATAAGTCTTGCCTTGTACCTATCCACAGTTCCATCAGCCTTCAATTTAACTTTATATACCCATTTACTCCCCAATACACTGTAACTTGGATCATTTGGTACATAAGACTATGTATCATTATCCTTTAGAGTTGTGTACTCATACTTCATTGCTACTTGCCACTTTGGATTTTTGTTAGATGTATTAAAGGATTTTGGTTCCAAAGTAGAAACTATATTGATAGTAAATGCAGAATATATAAGATATTTGACCATGCAATAAGATACAAAATCTGAATGAAGTTGTTTTGCTTTAGAGATTCCACCTTGTGCCAATAGAAGTATCAGAAGTATTTGGATCACAAATTGAAGAAACATCAGTAATAGAAATATGAGAAGTATTTGTGTAAGTATCTGATAAAATAAGTTGTGTATCTTCAATATCAAATGATGCAGATGAACTCGAATTATCATTATTTCCTCTTGAAAAGACGAGGGTACCCAAATACACCACAATCTTTTTGTTTTCAACTTATAAGTCCTCTTACCGAAAGTGATCGTCTATGGACAGAGTCGAGACAATACAACTAATCGGTATTCACACTTTGTGTGATTGTCTATGGATACGAGATCGAGATAATACGACAACCAAAGTGTGATACTTGATTATAGGTTCGGAGTTAACCAAAATCTATAGGATCACTATCAAGTATATCGGAGTTAACGTTTGTGTAATTTACTTTAAATTATAATAAATAATTATAATTGCGGAAATAGAAAAGTAAAAGACACAACAAGATTTTGTTAACGAGGAAACTGCAAATGCAGAAAAACTCCGGGACCTAATACAAAATTGAATACTCTCAGAATTAAGCCGTTATAAAAAATCTACACCAACTTCGTATAGTTGAGACCAAGCAACTACTCCTAGTTCACTTAGTTTCCTCAGTATCCATGCGCTTCCGACTTCGAAGGTCACACACTGGTACAATTCCTTTGGATCGTATTCCAAACGGTAAAGGAACAACAAATCTGTTTGGTAACAACTCTATTGATTCTTTCAAGATGAAGATATCTCAAGTCATATGCAAAGGCTCTTCCGTTTAATCTAATAAACTCCTTTGCGTGGTTAGATCAATCTATCCAATAACTAAAAAAGCAGTTAAGTTTAGATTCGCAATCAATCAATATAGATCTCAACGAGAAGCTAAAAAGTGATGTCGCTCTCACGCAACTAATCAATCGAATAAATCCGATTCTAATTGGATCCCAGTCGATCAAGGTTTGTGCACACACAAAGATATGAGAACTAATAAGAAATATTCTTCGTCTTCAAATCTTCTTTAATCTTCAATAAAAACCTGCACAACACCACTTAAATCTCTTGTGATCAATTACACACATAACGGAGTCTGTTAACAATGGATTATCACAAGATGTCTTTAGATCTACAAACAGTTCTAAAGATCCCGTCGATACTTCGATCTAGTTTGAGTGAATCTTATATCAGAAGAGAAGATTCTCAAGAATAAACAAACTAGGTGCAATCAAAGTTTCAACAACCGTTAGTCAATCAAATCAATCGAAAACCAATAACACTGCAATTATCTAGTTTCCCACCAACGGTACTTGTAGAGCTTCTTGATCCCACAGAAGTCCTTAAACGAGCGGTCATAAAAGATTTCACCTAATTATGATACTTTCCTCTCCGATTAGACGGATCCACCAGAAACAACAATAATGAAGTTTTTCTGGCTCTTAGGATAGTTTGCTAGAAATGCAAACTTAGGTATTTATAGACCAAGGATGTTTGGACACCAAGGAATTTCCAAAACCGAAAATATTCTCAAGATATGCAATGAATAGCAAAATTCGGTTTTCCTAATTCCAATAAATGCTTGTCCAAAATTTCCAAAATCTCTCAATAGAAAATCTTTAATTAGTAAATGCACATTACTAATTTTTATTCTCTAGAGATATGCATTTAATTGTTGGTAATTAAAGCATATAAAACCAAAAACCTTAATTAAAAGATTCTCAATTTATTTCGGCACGGGATCTCCTTGAGTACTAAGAAATATCTTTGAACAATAACTGATAAGAGTTAATGTACGTGTTCAAAGTATGTTGACATCTCTTCACTGTAAATCCTTATTCATATTTACATGGATTTACATTCTTGGAATCGGTTATACCACACTTCCAAACAAGTTTAGAATTGGTTCACCTGTATTCCAAGACAAATATGTGATTGATCAAATATCAAATCACATACATGGGTTCAATCGGTTCTACCAATCACTAGGATCGGTTATACCTCAATATGAAAATACTTGTGATCGGTCACACAAGTTACCAGGACCGGTTACATCAGTTGCCAAGACCAGTTACCATATTCCCATGGTATTGCTTGTGATCGGTCACACCAGTTACCAGGATCGGTTACACCATTACCAGGACCGGTTACCAATTACAAGGATCGATTAGACAATACTCTGTGATCGATCACACCAATTACTAGGATCGGTCACACCAATTACAAATATCGATCATACCATCTCATGGTGATTACTTAGGATCGGTTACACCAATTAATAAAAACTAGTCATACCAAATCATAAGTCAGGCATTGTGACTAGTTATACCAAGATACATAATATAGTTACGATCGGTTCTACCATCTCATACATATTGGTAATCCAAAGATTTGCAATTAATAGCCGTACCAATAATCCTAATGATTTCCCTTTCGATTCATAAAACAGTTCATGAATGTACTTGTTTTAAACGAATGTAAAACATTGTTTCCTAAGATGAAATCTTCACCATAACCCATTCACATAATCATAACAGTATATACAAGATTATGTCGATGTCATATCTACGAAGTTCAAAAGATAAGCGTTATACTTCATAGTCTAATTCCCTAATACTATGATCATACAAATATGACCATGTCACATCACTAGAGTATTATACAATATGTACAGTATATACAGCTTCGCAATTATGTTTTCAATATAGCACGACTTGAAAGATACGTTATGAATGAAACAGTTCAAGTCAATATTACTAACCTCAGGTGGAAGGATGATGTCGTCGTTGTAGTTCGTTACTTCTTCACATTCTTCAGGTCTTCAGAGTAATACTTGTATGTCTCAACATTCCTAGACTTTCTAGTCTAACCTAAACGAAGTTGACTCTAGTATATAATCAAGCGACTTTAGATGAGTTTTGACACACTAAAATATGACAACCAAACTTGACATACCAACGCTTGGTGAGTTCAACCGAGCTATGCTCTAACACCTCTAAAAGGAAAATTATCGTCATCAAAATTTACATGTACTGAGATATAAATTTTTCTGGTTGAGAGATCATAACACTTGTAGCCCTTATGAATGGGACTATAACCTAGAAAAAACACATTTTGATGAATTTGCACTAAGTTTATCATTTCAATAAGCTTTCAGATTGGCATAACAACAACAACCATACACTTTAAGAAAAGACTAGTCTGGCAAGGTATTAAATAAAATTTCATAAGGAGATTTGAAGTGTAAAACCGTGGATGGCAATCTGTTGGTGATGTATGTTGCTGTTAAAAATGAATCTTACCAGAAATGGGAAAAAGGATTTAGATCGGATTATCAACAAAAACAAAAAACAAACCCACATTTGGTTTTTCCAACAAGGTAGACTCCGGATCATTAATCAAATTTGATCACGAGGAAAAAATTGGCTTGTAGTGGCAAATTATGGGTTATTGAGCACATTTTGTTTTACTGTGAGATTAGTAGATTTTGGATCATTAAAAATATTTACATCACATGGAAATTTTAAACTATATTGGTAAAATTAAGGATCACATTAACAAATTACGGATCACGATACAGATTCACATCACACAATACACGTTATTGGCATATAAGTATATAACAATGATTAGGTCATGAAGCATATTTGGGATCCCTAAAAAATTTTTTTTTAATTTTTTGAAATAGGATCCCTAAAAATATTACTTATCAACAGGCAGTGGTCACATATTGTTAGAGCATCATCATAGAGCAATGGTGAATGAGTCCATTGAAGATCTGGGAAAGAAAATATCCATTGAACCTAAAAATTGCTGACCACATTCGGGAACACATGATCACTGCACGTGTGGAGATAGATCTGAAAAAGCTTCTCAAGAGAGAAGAATGGTGGAACACAAACTCGGGAGAACCAGTTTGGATTAGATATCACTGGGTTAAGCAACCACACAGTTTATGTGATGAATGCTATATTACTGATCATGATGATAGTATCTTTGAGGAAGTAGCTGAATTATTACGAGGGAGAGCTATGACACTAGAAGAATATGAGGACTACTGCAATGCAAAAAGCAACATTGTTGATGAAGATGTAAAAGATATTAAAGAAAATAACAATGGCTTTGTCCACATTGGGAAAGACACTGAGTCATTGGATGATGCAAAGGAGAATAGAACTACCAAGAGAGCTAGGAACCAAGTTACTCAAAACAAAGGGTCAAGCCCTTCCATTCAAGGTCCCATCCTAGCTGCTCATGGAGGGGTTGTTAATGGTGTTGTAACAGGAAATACTCATGATGAACTCATGGATGGAATAAAAATGGGTTCCCGAGAGACTCGAGGTGATAACACAAAGATTGATACCATAAAAAATCAAGGAAGCCAAGCAACCACGATAACAAATTTCATTTACCCTACCTACTTTCTCAATTCTGAAATTTTGCTTGTTGTTAATTATTTATACTTTTTTAATTCATAGTTGCATAGTTTTTCCTTGTGTTTTATATTCTGATATAATCATGAGAGTCCTAGCATGGAACTGTCAAGGTAGAGACCATCTTAAAGATTTGATATATCGTTATGATCCAAATATTATCTTCATATCAGAAACCAAAATAGGAGAAGATAAAATGAGGAAACTTATTAAACCATACAAGTATCCAAATAATAAACTTGTCTCTTCTATTGGTATGGCTGGAGGATTGATACTTCTCTGGAAAGACGGCTTCCATTTTAAAGTTGTAAATGCAGAGTCTTGGATTATTAACTGTTTAGTGCAGGATGATCCCTCTAAGCCAGAATAATTGCTCACCTGTATGTATGGTTCTCCATACCAAAATAACAAGGAGAAACAATGGAATTATATCAAAAATTGAAGTCATAATATTAAGCATCCATGGGTGATTATTGGGGATTTAAATATGGTTTTCAAGAATGAAATAGAATAAGTACCTCTACCAACTTTTCATGTACTTATAATAAGTTGCTACTTCTTCAAGAGATTCTCCTTATGTCAAACTTATTTATGAAGCCGGCTTAGAGGATCTTGGATACACTGGAAGGTCATTCATTTGGTCAAGTAATGTTCACGGAACTGGGGTTCGATGATCTAGGATTAATAGAGCTCTAATAAATGGAGAATGGATTATTCATATTCCAGATGCTAAACTTATTCATCTTCCACAGATGGGTTCAGATCATTGCCCAATCATGTTGGATTCCTCTTCCTCTAATGGTGATAATAGAAGAGATTGGAAATATTTTCAATGTTATGAGAGGGATAAAACTCTCAAATATGAAGTTGTTGCTGCTTGGGGATTGCCAGTTAATGTTTCTCATGCATTCAATTATCAAAAAAGCTTGTTACCACAAGAAGATTTGTATCTAAGTGGAATAGAGAAAAATTTGGTAATATCCAAAGCAATATTTTTCTTATACACCAGCAGTTGGAGGCTATTCAACAAGGAGATCCAAACCACAACACCAATCAACAAATACAACAAGTGTAGAACCAGATAGAGCATTGGCATCAAGTCCAAAGTGAATTTCAGGGACAAAAAGGCAGATATGAGTATTATCTCAAGATGGATAGAAACACTAAATACCATCATGCAAATGCTAATATAATACGTTCAAGAAATAATATTGCAGCTTTAAAAGATGACAATGGGAATTGGTGCACTATAAGGGATGATCTTGAACAATTACTTGTTGGGCACTATAATGCTCTACATACCACCACTTCGCCAGAAAAGAATGATGCTATTCTTCAATGCACTCCCCAAGTAATCACAAATTCGGATAATATGTAATTAACACGTATTCCAGATAATGCTGAAATTCTCAAAGCTCTCAATGACATGAAACCTTGAAAAGCACCCGGTCCGGATGGATTTACACCTGGATTCTTTCAAACTCATTGGGAGATTGTAGGTAATGATGTGGTAGAAATAGTGAAGCAATTTTTTCGTATGGGTTACATATATCCTCAAAAGTTTGGATGTTACAAATGTTTCTCTCATTCCAAAAACGAAGAATAAACAATTCCATCTGATCTGCGTCCAATTGTCCTTTGTAATACTTCATATAGGATTATTTTCAAGATTTTGTCATCGAGAATGAAGAAAGTAATGAGGAAAATTATATCTCCTCTCCGAAATGCGTATGTACCGGGAAGACAAATATCAGATAATATACATCTTGCACAAGAAATTGTTCATATAATGAATAACAAAAAAGAGATGTCTAAGCACTTGGCGTTGAAGTTTGATATGTCAAAAGCCTTTGACAGGCTTGAATGGTGTTTTCTTATGGATGTCATGTTGCAAATGGGGTTTAGTTAGGAGTGGTGCAATCTAATAATGCAATGCATCAGTATACAAATCTTCATTCTTCTTATTGGTGTTCCTTGTAATGCTTACAAACCAACACGAAGAGTAAGGTAGGGTGACCCATTGTCACCTTATTTGTTTATCATAGTCATGGAAGACTTTTCTTGATAGCTAATTCATGCAGAACAGAACAACAAAATACAAGGTATAAAGATTGCTACATGTGCTCCCTTAATCTCCCACTTATTCTTCGTGGATGATTGCCTCTTGTTCATAAATACTGACATGCATAATGTTAATAATTTGCTCGAAATTATTGAAGAATTTGGTGCTGCTTCTGGTCAGTTAGTTAATTTTAACAAATCAAATGTTTATTGTAGTGTGCATGTTCCATATAGATTTTGCAGATTACTCACTAGAAGGTTGAAGGTACCAAGGATGAATTCTAATGAAAGGTACTTGGGACTTCCACTTCTTATTGGAAAGAAAAAGACTGAATGTTTTACTAAATTGGTTGATATGGTTAAAAGCAGGTTATCAATGTGGAATGGGGAATCTATGTCACAATGTTTCAAATCTTTAATGATAAAGACTATAACCAACACAATCCCATTGTACTCTATGAGCTGTCTTCAACTTCTAGTTGATACTATCAAATAGATTAATACTTTGCAGAGGGATTTCTGGTGGGGTTTTACGGAGAAAAGAGGAACTTATATCATATCATAGAAAAGGCTAGAAGTGCATAAGAATCTTGGAGGTCAGGGTTTTAGGGACTTGAAAATTCTGAATCAAGCACTTCTTGTCAGAGCAGCTTGGAGAATTTGCATCAATCCATATGATCAGTGGGTCAAAGTCATCCAAGCAAAATATTTTTCTTCCACCAATATGATTCATGCAAGTTCTAAAACAAGTTGTTCATGGGCCTGGAATGGGGTGCAGAAACAAATTCCATTCATTAAGTTTAATAGTAGACGGAGATTTGGGAGAAGTGACAAAATCAAAATATGGCTTGATGTTTGGGTGATAAGATTGAATGAACCACCAGTTCCGAAACATGGGACTGAGAATAGTGAAGATTATATTTGGGTTCAAGGGTTACTAACTCAGAAAGGAAAACAGTGGAATGTTCCTTTAATTCAACATCTTTTTGAACCATAAACTGCAGGTTTAATCTTGAATATGAGAATATCAATAGATGCAGAGGATAAACTCATCTGAAATCTTACAAGGAATGAGATTTTCACTCTTAAATCTGCGTATAACAAGCTTCATGAGATTATTCTGGGAGACACACAAGTTTCATTAAAGATTCAAAACACAGAAATAAAATGGAAGGAGTTTTGAGAGATCCAGACGTGGCCAAGAGTCAAACATTCTTTCTGACATTCTGCCTACGAAGGAGACTCTCTAGAACATGCAGATATATAAATCATGCATGTCCTTTCTGCAACCAATATGATGAGGATATTATGATGTTTTATTCTTCTGCCCCTTTCTCAAGAGCTATATGGATGCTAGTTCCTGGAGGGTCTAATATTTTATCAGGAGTTTATACTGACATAAATGTTATGTCCTGGATGCAACTAGATCAACAACAAAGTTCGCAATTAGGATGGTTAAACACTTCCATGATAGTTTCTTGGACTATCTGGAATGAAAGATGTGAAGTTCAGTTCCAACATAAGTAGGCGAACGCGAAGACAGTTGCTAGCAAAGCTACAAGCTTTGCAAACTATATAGAAAGTCTGAATTCAAAACAGACAAATAACCTTATTGCTAAGCATTCTATTGACACCTCCAACATATTGGAAACCACCTGCATCTCCATTTTTTTTTATCATTAACTGTTATGCTTCTTATGATATTAACTCTAGTCTAACATGTGTTGCTCTTATTCTGCGTGATTTTGCAGGGAAGTGGTGGGGAAGCTCTGCAAAATGTTATGCAGGAGTAAAGGATTCTGAACAAGCAGAATGTCTGGCGTTTCTTGATGTTGTCAAATGAAGCAGAGAATTACAACATACTCATGTAGTTTTGGAAACTGATTTAAAAGGGATTGAAAGCTACATCAATAATTCAACACCAGTGATAGCATGGGAAAATCAAGATATTTTGCTAGATGCCATTGAATGTCTAAAAATTATCCCACAATGGGAATGTCATTTTGTTCCTAGAACTTGTAATAAACCTGTTGATAAGCTAGCTAAATATATCAGGAAATTTGGAGTCACTAGGGTCTGGTTTGATAAACCTCTTGGAATTATTATTTTATTTTATAATCAACGACCTTCAAAAAGGATAATGATCCCCCTCAACAGTTGGCAAAAGCCAAACTGGAGGAACAAACCGGTACATATTGGACTTGTGAGTTTTAGCCCATTGAGCAAGCTCATCATCAACCGAATTACAATAACGAGGTTGAAAAGTAAACAAACAAGCAACTAAACTAGAAGAGAAAAGCTGAATATCCTTAAAAATAACATCCGTTCTAGAATCGCCATCAAAGTTGCCAGCTGAAAATTGTTCGATGAGATTCTTAGCATCACTTTCAATGATGATATGTGTGAACTTCTGCTTCATAGCTTTCTTCAAAACTGCCCAAATAGCTCTGGCTTCAGCTTCTTCAGCAGAGTTTACTTCAAAAACTATAGACGCACAAAAGGAGGCTTTGCTAGCAAAATCTCTCATCATATAGCCTGCACCATTGTTCCCAGATAAATCATCATAGGCGCCATCAGTATTGCATTTCATCCAACCAATAGGAGGGGGCATCCATTTGTCACAATACGCAATAGATATAATGGGGAAGATATGCAGATTATGTTTCCTAATTAAAAGCATGACTCTAGCTCTATGCAAGACAACTAAATGAGTTTCCTTAATATTTTTACAAACCAGACAATTTCTATTTCTCCAGAGATACCAAATGATAGATACAAGTAAACATTGAGCTTCATCAGGAAGCTTAGAGATGGGATCAACAAGCCAGAACATTATCCAATCCATAAAGGATTTATTACTAAAGGCCTGAGTATTAGCACATAAACAAGAAAGAAACCAGACACGACTAGAAAAAGGGCAAAGGACTAAAGCATGCATAACATATTCATGAGGGTCATTACATCTAGAACAATCAACAGTATGCATAGACATTCTAGTATTCAAAACAGTCATAGCTGGTAGGGTACTTCTAGCAGCTTTCCAGGTAAAAACTTGAATTCTGTAAGGAACTCTATATTTCCAAATGCACTTCCAAAGAGTACTACATGGGGAGGGCCTAAGTCCTCTAAGTCCCAAGTAAGCAGATTTAGAGGTAAATCTAAGGTTGCACATGAGCCGGTATGGTCCGGGTTTCTTATGAACCCGGTACATGTACCTGGAGTTGACCGATACCTCATTTTGAGGACCTGTACCTGTACCGGTGATGTACCTATACCGGTGGTACCTGTCCGGTACCGGGTTTTTACCCATAACCAATCTTTCCTTCCATGTCTCAGATTGCAACTGTAGAAATTACACCAGCATCAGTTCTTGTTTCCTGCAGAAATCGATCTCAACATTTCTTCTTGCTGCCACTATGAAAATTAACTCAAACCCATGGTAGTAAATCAAACCTTGGCCGCAACTTGACATCAGGTTCACATCCATTACAGTTTCACATTCACCATCCAACCAATTTAACATCCAAAAAACACAAATCCACAAAAAAACTCAAACAAAAACACACATAAAACACTTTGAACAAGCAGTATACACATAGAAAGATACGATTCTTACCAACAAAAAACTTAAAATCAACAGAATATAGAAGAAGAAGAAGAAGAAACGTTTATTTCAAAACCCTAAATAAGACAATCATAGATCAACCGAGCCAGTATTCCTTCAATTGCAGCAAGAAATAAACCCAATCTTCTATTCTCTCTCCAACAACACCAATCTTCGATTCGTCACCAACCCATTAATCAATTGACATAAACAATCAACTCCCTAAATCTCAGTTACCTTCACCAGTTTCAGATCCTTAAATTATTTTTCTTCTTCAGCATAATCATCTTCATTTAATCCCCATCTTCAACAGAGAACAAACACCACCTCTGATTTCATTCAAAAATAACAATTTCTCCTCTTCAATCTTCAGTACCGCCATCTCCTCTTCGGTGTAGCTTTGAAGAAGAAGAAAAATGAAGAAGAAAAGATGAATCGATAGACAATATGACTCAAATACATAGGATGGATGACCAAGATTAAAAACTAATTAAAAAATCTAACGGTTGATATCAACCGGGTTTTTTGGTCTGGTACAAACTGGTACTCCCCCAGAACCAATGCCTGTACCGGTCTACTCCGGTTCTCAAGTTTCAGTCCTGGTCCCTGTACCGTCTACTTCGGTTCCGGTTCAGTTTCGGCCGGTTTTTCTGGTTCCAGTCCGGTACACCGGTTTCAGACCGGTTCTTGTGCAGCCTTAGGTAAATCTGTCATTCTTTGAAAATTCCTAAACCCTCCTATCAATCTCCTAGTATTATTGAGAGTCTTTTGTTAACAGACAATGTACCTGCGTTCAGTTAATAAAATATCACATTTTTGGTATTAAAAAAAAAAAAAAAAAAAAAAAAAGGCAGTGGTCACATGGAAAATTTTGGATCACAATGAAAAATATTGTTTACCATCAGGCAGTGGTCACATAGAAAATTTAGGATCACAATGACAAATATTGGATTTTGGTGTAGATACCAGAAAATTTTTACATTGCGCCATCAGATTTTGGTGTACAGTAACAAATTTTGGGTCATGGGGCGATATAATTTAAGGTTACGAGACATTTATCAAGTCGCGCTAACAAATTTTGTGTCATGTGATATATTGGATGTCAGCTAGCGACGACTGGATCGTTAAGAAAAAAGAATTGATCGGTAAGAAAATTTTGGTCTGGGTAGGATCAATAGAACATGGTCACCACGTAGATTTTGAGTCAATAACCAAATTTTGGATCACAGGGTTATTGCTAGCTAATTTACCTGGATGAAAGTAGTAAGAACGTGCATGCACATACCCTGTGTAGCTAAAGACGCAACGGGTGACTGCATCGGGGATTGTGCACAGATTAAGATGAGTCCATGTGCTATATTCTATGTAGACCTTTTAACAGCCTTGCAGCCTTCAGAAAGACTTCTGTCACGGAAGGTAGTATAAAAATATTAGGAAGAAAAAACAGGTAGAGACTCGGACAAGAAAACACAAGCAACTCTAAGAGGGCATACAGGCCAAAAGTTCTATACATTTGGATCAAAGAAAGGTACACAACACAGAATACTCAGGTTCGAAAGAAACATTGGAAAACCAAACAGATAAAATAGATATACACAATGCATTATTAGTACCCGGAGTAGCAATTAGGGATGATGACGATCCTGTCAGTTTCCTATATCAACGGAGAGTGTCTAAAACCTCTAACTATATAAAAGTGGTCACATTTAAACCAGATGTACCAAAGTGTAGGCGGACACTAACTAGTCTTTGCAATTTGTGCCATATTGTTCGTACTACAAAACCCCATCAAACACCAGGCGGGTACCTTTTTCTGAATACAAGTTCCTGTCGATCTCCGCAGCAGACAGATGCTCGTGTGCTATTTTCAGTTCATCCTCTGCTTGTAGCACTCGTGCTTTCGCCGCTTCTACAGCTCGATCTTTCTCCAATAATAGCGTGGTCATCATCTTCTGCTCCTCAACGAAATACCTTTTAACATCCTCAAAGCAATCTCGAAGCCACTTAACATTGAATTCAAGTTTCTCAGACATCTTTATCTTACTTTCCCACGCATCAATTGTTGCAGAAGACACCTCAGAGAAACGGCAGTGTTGCATATCCATAATGAAGGTCATTATATCAGTTACCAACATGACTTGGATAGAATATAAGGAGGATGTCAATACATGACTTGAAGCAATATGACCATATTTTAACCATATCTTCTTATAGAATGTTGTCTGCGTATTCAGCACACCGAAGCCTCCAATGTCTTTAAATTTCTGATCATGAACTTCATGACGATGTTTACCTTCATCATACAGTTGACCAGCATCTGGGTACTTCGGCGGAGTTATTTTGCCTGACTCTTTGACTGCAAGTGAGATAACCTGATCTCCTGTCGTGGGATGCTGTACTTGCTCTGCCATTTGTATTACATCAAAAGCTGAGAGTTCCTTGCTCTGCAAAGCAATAGTTATTAAAGTAAGGCTAGGGAATAAAATCTACTGGATAGAAGTGAAAAAAAAAAACAGGAAAAGATCCAACACTTTTAAAATCGTATCTTGAGTTCTCCATGTAAGGAGCAAGAATTTTTTGTCTTTTTAATGGTCTGGTAGCAGACACTTCAGCTTCCGATATACATGTTTCGTTCACCATATATCTTGAACCAGGTTTGTTGAGGTTGCTAAGAGGCGTAGAGGTCATAGGAATCTGAAATGAATTGGATATAGTCAGGAACCTTATGAGATCTCCTAGATCATCCATACAGCAATTCACATCATTCTGAAACTACGAAATCCTTGCTTGAAACTTTTAGCTTCCTAATCTATTCATTTTGCCACTGATTCTAGAATCTATTCATGGGCAAGATGTTCCAAAATTCTGACTATGAACTATGTAAAGTTAGCAGTATGAGAGAAATTGAAACAAAACCGATTTCATATATGTAATTTTACCTGACTGGTTACGCAAGTTCTTTCTGAGGTACCATATGAGTGCTCCAGGCCAAGATACTCGGAACAATTGGGGGACATTCTTCCATAAGTATTTCTCATCTAAGGAAAAATAACATTAAACTTCACTTCTCCTCCTAATATACATAATCATATCAAAGAGAATGGAATAAGATTTAGAATTAGGATAGACATACCCCTTGGAAACGATGGTATACAATGTCAGAGTCCTGAAAGTATGCATCTTGACACCCATATGCGAACTTCCACTGACAAAAATATAAAGAACAAGATATTCATGGGACAAGTTAATCCATCTAAGCGGAATTGACAAAACTAACATGATTCAGAAAAACGAATAGTTTCGAAATCTGAGTGGAATTGTCATGAGAAAGTACCTTAGAGAGCTCATCATTCGGGACATTCAACTTCTTTTGTATCCGCAGTTTAATATCAGCTAAAGTGTCTCCTTCGTGGATGATCAAGAAAAAGGGTTCCCCAAAATTCTGGACACCCTGTTGAAACCAAAAGGGATGGGTATTTGAACAAGGTATGGCGAGCCACTAACTGGCAAACACTTGACCATTTATTAAATGTACATTTGTATGTATTTACAACCTTGGCTGTTTTTCCTGGAAATGCTTCTCTGGTGAAGTGACAAACTTAAATTATTCTGTCATGAGGACCCAAGTTTTTCTCTTCCTCTGGAATCTGTTGAAGAGAACAAAGTTCAATATCTGTTTCCAGATGCATATATCATGTCATGGTAGTAAAGTAAACAAGCAAAAGGAAAATAACATTGAAGTTTTACACATCATTCTAGAAAATTAGGCCAAAGAACTGAATTTGTGTAATTTGCAAGAACATGATGGATAAGAACTTGCCTCCTCTGCACGCAACGGCCAGTATTGAAGATTTATGCTCCTGACGCAGGCAGTAGGCAAATAAATCTGCAATGGGTATGAACATAGAATTAAAGACAGCAAAGTATCAATATCATTAAAAGCTTCACCACAAATCCCCCTTAAAAACTTTAGTTCACACCTTCACCCCAGCTAGAACAATCATCAATTTTCAAAAGATCTACGTTTTCCAAATTTTATTTCTTTGAGGGTAAGCAGCTTTGCTTTAAGAGTAGTAATCATCCAATCCAACTAAGTTTGTCAACTCAGCTCCCCTTTAGAAGGTGGCCCACTGACTCCAGCCAAACAGATTACAAACTGAAATAAATGGTAGCCTACTAGAAACTATGAAAGTTAGTTGATAAAAGAAGTACCTTAGAGATCCTATTGAGGACAATTCCAAGCAGTCTAAGTCCCACATTTGGATGAGACAGCTGAACCTGTTTCAAAAAATTGGTTTACACAAGAAGAAACGGGAATTTTGTCAACGCAAATACCAGGGATGAACAAATTTGTACTTTTGAGGCAAAGCTTGACAGAAATTTATAAACAAGACCGATAGAAACGATTTTGGGTATTTTTTTCTGCCAAAGCTCAATGGAGGAGAAATTTACAAACAGTAATTCCTCCACGAAAATCAAAACAGCCATTACTTAAATCTACAATTGGCAGAGAGCGGCTTTGCCCTATACTAGGATGCAAGAAATTAGGTGAAGATTGGCCCATACATAAATCTAAAATGGCAGCCAGTGAACCATGTTTAGCCAGTATATCAGTGCACCTATTGCGTTCACACACTCATTTAAGGGCTAAGGAGGCCTCAGAAATCACATGACAACACTTGCTATCAAACTAGAGTCATTTTCTGTTATCTCAACTACGAAAAATTCAGCCATAAACACAGCAACTAGATTACGCACACCAATATGGCCAGTGAAAGAATACAAACCTGTGTTATCTCGGTAAACTATTCCATGTTGATAGAAATCCATGTGAAAAGACATCCAAAGAAGAAATATATGAGAGGGGTATCTAGAGTAAGTTACCTTTGATTTCAGCTGATCAAGCAAATCGGCTACTGTTCTTGGACCATCATCAATTGTAAAACTAAAAACCAGCACCTAAAAGAAAAACTCCATAAGAAGCATACAATATAAACAAGACCCGCAGTTCAATTTTTTTTTTATAATGCTCAGTACGTGTACTCACTTCATCCTTTGTTGCATGATGGAAAGGAACATTCAGAGTCTTTGAATAAAGTAGTGGTGATACAGGATTTGTTAAGACTTCGTAATATAGAATATCCGATACCTATTGATAAGGTAATCCAATAAGTATTCATTAGTACTCAAGCAGTTACATTACGCTACAGCTGGTTCATCTAAATAATTGAAACACATAATAAACCTCAAACAAAAAAAGGTAACTCAAGGTGATGAACTACCTGATGCAAGTGATACAACATATCTGACACAGCTTCATGCGGATGATGCGATTGTGGTTTAGGTTGCTCAGCATAAGAATTATGAGATGTGAGTCTGATTTTGTATGGATCATCCACACCAAGATGGTTAGCGACTGGTTTCATGATATCACCGCAATTCAATGAGTATAAAGCTATGATTGACCTTTAATTTTAAAAAATCAAAAAAGAAACGAGCATGAATTAGCTAAAGATAGAATCCACTTTTCATAAGGAAGATTTTGAAATTGTACTCACAGCTTCAGAGAGAATGCATCTTCCTTGTGTCTGTCCAGGGACCGAAAACGAATAACCTATAACCAACACAAATATCGAAATGTTCAATGATCGTATTGTTAATTAGGGTATTTTTAGGTATAAAATTGAAATGCAACAAGGGTTTCCGAAGCGTAATTATGAAAGAGTAAGCATGAATTCGTACCTTTTGTTGTTCTTCACATTTGGAATACGGAAACGAGGGCCTGTAATGCTGATCACTAGAATCAAAAGATCGCATGTAACAAGAATTACTAGAATTGGCAGATGAGAGAGTGAGAGACATTGCAGAGCAGAGAGATGTACAAATGGTGTACTCTGAAGGTTCTATTTACTCTTATAGATGGACTCTAAAAATGGCGGGAAATAATGAGGGTGGTTGGATTAGTGAAGATTAAGCTCACATGGACCGTTGATTATAGTAGAGATGAATTGCTAATAGCCTGTTTGGATATAAGAAGAAGCAATACTATAACTTCACACGAAGTTAACTTTTTTGGTTTTAGAAGTCATTCTGATTTAATTGGGCCCCCCAAAAAATAATTAGGGGCCTCACCAATTTTATACCCACTCCAAATTTTAAAGGGGGAGTCCAAAAAATGGTGAAAATACCATTATATCCTTTCTACTTAAAAACCTATTAACCCTAAACATAAAGCCCCCGATTCATTTTCTAAAACCAAAATCAGTTTTCTCCCCTCCCCTCCCCTCCCTCTCCCACACGAGCACTCTTCCACCATTGACGACCCAATTATTTTTTTCTCCATCGATTCATCGTCGTAATCGTTACGAATAAACTTTAATCGACGATTAACTTCTTCTACACAATGGCTCAAACTAATGAGTATAAAGGAAAGTTTTCTAACCCTAAATTGGTAGAGAAACCCAAATTGAAGATTAATCTCAAAACCAAGCAAATATCAAGCCGGGAAGAATTAGAAGAAGAAATGGCGCCGATTAGAAAGTAAGTGAACTATAACCCACTTTTGTTTTGATTTTTTCTTGTGTTTTGAATGTGAAATTGAGTATTGGAACCGATTTTTTCAGTTACAGTTAATGGGTCGTTACTCTGTATTTTGTTAAACCTTAACGATTCTTCAAATGCATGTATACACTATGAAAAATCGTTAACCTGTATAATGTTTAAGTTAACGACCCTTATTCTGCTACTACAATTTTTTGCCCTAGCTTTGAGTCGTTACCTCTGTAATTGATTCCATTGACGACCCATTTTGAACAACCCTTTTTTAGTTAGTAACGATCCTTGATGAAATATGAACAGCCTCACTGTCCCAAATATTGGAAGTGTCGTCAATAGATGTATTCGAGTCGTCATTGCCCTAGATTAGAGTCGTTACCTCTATATATTAACACGTGACGACCCCCGGTTCAAAAAAATCATACTCTTTCCAAAATATTGATAGGGTCATCACATATTTCACCAAGAGTCGTCATTTTGTAGCTTAGGGTCGTCGCCTTTTTCCTCAGAGTCGTCATATACTATTTGAGAGTCGTTTATGTTTTAAAGAATATAGTGACGACCCTTGTTCTGATAGCATGAAATACTTAACTTATTTGTTCCTTTTTTGTGTATGTACCATTGTAGTCAAAAGAAAGACAAGAAATACATGCCCACTCCTCCTTCCAGACCTCCCCGACACAGCAAATACTTAAATGCCGGTCCATTCCAAGGAAAACGGCCGAATGAGGTACCCTTGTCTATGAATGAACCTATAGACCCAGATAATGATTCGTCTGATTCTTCCACCCCTGTTGTATTTGCTTCTGAAAGCGATGAAGAAGAAGTTAGGGAACAATAAGAGATTCATGATGATGATGAGGAGGAGGAGGAGGAGGAGGAGGATGGTGAAGGTAATGATGGTAAGGGTGTTGGTGGTAAAGGTGGTGATGATGATGATGAGGAGGAGGAGGATGAAGGTAATGATGGTAAGGGTGTTGGTGGTAAAGGTGGTGATGATGATGATGATGAGGAGGAGGAGGATGACGAAGGTAATGATGGTAAGGGTGTTGGTGGTAAAGGTGGTGATGAGGAGGTAGTGGAAGAGCAGGCGAAACCGTCGAGACGGAAGGATGGAAAGCCAGTTGCAGAGAGCGCGAGACACATTCCCCCCCAACATTTGCAGCTGGAACGTCTTCGTGGTGGGAAAGCAAGAGGAGAACCTAGAGATGGCTGCGAAGTTCTATTTAGATATCCCGGATCGTGGGCTCGTACCATCTACGAAACAATCGTAACAATCTCAACTGTGCTTTTATATTTGATTTGTTGATGTGAACTTTCATATTTTTTTAAATATTTACTTGTTTTTTCTTTTGTAGGATCATAAGAATGTCGTACGTCTTTTCAGGCGGCAATCTTCTTATGTGAAAATGTCTTTATGGGATCTAAAAGATGAATGTGAAATAGTCAAAGAGATTATTGAAAACTCTGCTCTGTATACTGCCGTTGTGAACTCTGTGATTGCATATGACAAGGTTGCAGTATCAAGTTTCAGTGAGAGGTTTTACGGCGAAACCCATACATTCTAATTCCCTTTTGGTGAGATGGCATTGACACCCGATGATGCAGATCAGATATTAGGGCTGCCGGTCGAAGGAAAATCCACCAATGACAAGTTCAAGAAAAGGCTTAGTTGGGAAGAAATTTATGGATTCACCGAGAGATTGTTTGGCTAGGATCAAGAGACCACATATGGCCTTTTCGTGAAGGGAAAGAAATACCCGAAGAAAGAGTTCAAACTCGTAGATATTAGGGAGATGTTTACTGGAACACTAATCAAAGAAAGAGTTGATGGTCTCTCTGATGCTGAATGTCGTTATGCGGCGGCTGGGTATTTTTTGTACACACTTGCG
Organism: Papaver atlanticum; assembly: GCA_023531105.1. Classification (NCBI taxonomy): domain Eukaryota; kingdom Viridiplantae; phylum Streptophyta; class Magnoliopsida; order Ranunculales; family Papaveraceae; genus Papaver; species Papaver atlanticum. Next base: position 6,431,467 of record JAJJMB010008334.1, read on the forward strand.
TCGGTTATATTTCCCGACAGTAAGGCTAACCGGGTGAGTGTCAACCTTCTTCAACTTTTGGATCCTTTGGAAGATGTGAACAAGTACTCTTGGGGGACTGCCATGGTAGCACATTTGAATTGTCAGTTATCAATTGCATCTCGGGAACGATCTTCTCAAATTCATGGCAATACGGCTCTACTCCAGGTAATTGGATTGAACAAAGTTGTCTCCTTTATTTATGTTTATTTGTTCTTTGAATATTTTTATACCTATCAGATTGTTTTGTTTTATTTTATTTGGTGTCAATATAGGCACTACATCTGACACCAGAGATGATTCTACAATTCTTAAGCTTGTGGTAAGTATTTATTTTTGGTATTGTGTTATTCATAAACATACAAATATAAGTTATTTAATATGAATTGATATTTGAATGCAAATAGAGGGAACGAATGAAAATTCTTATCAAGGCATTTTGTTGCTCGGCCGATAAAGGAGAAGTGATAGAACCTGGGCGACATCGTAAGTATGTTGATTATTGCAGTCACATTGAAAACCCACAAGCGAAGAAAATGTTTGCTGATCTGGCTAAGCAAAGTAAGAGGCCCAGGAAAACCCGAGAACAAATGAGACAATAACGTGCTCAACAGGCTGAAGCAAGTCAAGGTGGAGGAAGCCAAGGTGAGGAAAGCCCGGAGGAAAGAGAAGATGTTGATTCCCAAATAGCTAGTCAAGGCCGTCGTAAGAGAAGCCGTACATCAGCTGGTGAAGGAAGTCAAGGAAGTCAGGGAGGGCGAGATGGAGAGGGAGGGCGAGGTAGAGGTCGAAGTCGTGGTAGAGGTCGAGGCCGAGGTGGAGGTCGTATTGTTGAGTGAGGAGATGTTCTTATAATGTTATGATGGACGACCTTTAGTTATTGTAGACTTGAACTTATGTTTGTTTGTTTGGTTATTGTTTGATACAACTATCTACTGCTGGTTCGAATGGTTTGTTAAAACATTGTCGCTTTTATTTAATATGTTAGTAGTTTTTTTAAAAAAATTAGTGTTAGTGTTATCAAATAATATATCTCCAAACAAATGATTCAGCATAGGTGTAGTCATCTTATAATATAGTAGGATGACGACTGTAAACCAATTAATTGAAAAACAGCAAGAGTCGTTATATGATTCATATAACATACTAACGACCTTTACTCAAAATTATCCAAAGGCTGTTTTTTTTTTTTTCAAATACAGAGTCGTTACTATTTATATAGAAACCGGTGACGACACAATTAAGCCAAAACATCCAGGAGATCACTGTTATTTCTCCTCTACAGTCGTTAATTCCTTAATATAGGATAGTAACGACCCATCGAGAAATAATTACAGTCGTTATTAGTTATATGGATACCAATGACGACCCTAGGTTCATAAAACATCCAGGAGATTACCCATTTTTATACTGTTGAGTCGTTAGGTTTATCATATAGTAGAGTAACGACTCTACTAGTATATTAAATCCAGAGAATACCATTTTTAGGTATATAGAGCCGTTGCTTTTTATATTGAAACCAATGACGACCCTAAGTTACAAAAACATCCAGGAGAGAACCAAATATTCTATTGTAGAGTCGTTAGGTTTATCATATATCTAAGTAACGACTCTTTGAACAAAAACATCCAGGACAAAATGTTTGCTTTGAGTCGTTATTGGGTATATTGTATAAGCGGACGACCCAGTTTTGAAACTTTAAATTGGAACGAGAATGGACTTTGATTTCATTAAGAAAATAATATTACATCAATCTCGTATTACATAAGAGTTAATATGGGTATTCTAGAATTTGACACATCAAATGTTCGTCGATGAACCTCCTAGCACGTCGGTACAACGTGGTATATTCTTTGTGGTGAATGAAATTAGTTTCCCCGTTACGAATTCTCCATAGCCCCTTGAAACGTTCCAGCTGAAATTCAATGAATTCTTAAAATTTAGTATGCGAACTTTTAATGATGCGAACTTTTAACGATGAATATTATAGGATTACCTACTTTTTCCCTAAGAGGAGCTTGTAGATGATGTTTGTACACCATATTCCTTACTTTAACATACTCTCGCATTGAACTTTTCATGTAGTTGAATCGAAAAGCCAAGTCTCTCCACTTGCGGTTATTGGGATTCCCGGTTCGACCGTTAAAGAACTCTTTAACTCTCTTTCAAAACATGGAATAGATTTCATTCGGACGTTCACGAGACGTATTAGCAAATGATTTAACGAGACACAAATCTTCATACGGTTCCCATTCCGCCATTGCCACTAAAAGTTTAAGTATTTTGGTAGAAAATGGAATGTTTTGGGCAATTTTCTCAAGAGAAGGTGGTTGTCTTTTATAGAAGGAAACCCCAACGGTCGAAATTTTTGAAATCCACAAAAAGGGTCGTTATGGTAGAAATAGCGATATTGACGACTGTGGAGTCGTTATAGGTATCTTCTAGGTAGTTAACGACCTTTCTTCAGAATAAAAAGAAATTCCATTTTTTTATGAATAAATGTAAACTCCATTTAGTTGAAAATATAATACATCAAGTGTGACATAAATCTTACTCAACACATTACATGTTATTCATTTTCCTGGTGCGAGTTTGAACTACCATTGCGGCTTCGATGTGATAAAACGGCTCTCCTCTCCATTTGGTATATGCAGCCTGGGCCGCATGTCTATCCCATTTGTGCCTCGCGAGAAACTCGTTGTACTTGGTGCACAATTTCATAACGTGAATCGTCCTATCACGAATGTGGGACGGTTCATAATCATAGCGTAGTTTCTTGTTGTAATTAACGAAAGGTTTCCAACCAACTTGACTCCAAAATATACTCTCATGTTAATGTTCCTCGGGAAGATCTTTGACGATGTAATAATTTTTAACCCATTCGGTCTCTTCCTCGACTTGCTTGAATACTTCCCAGAGATGGGTTTGTTCTTCTCCTCGTTTTTTGGCCGCGCGCATCTCTTCTTCTTCCTTCGCAGGATATGATGATGGAGTGAATGGTTTTTTAGTAGGTCACATGCTTCTTTTGCATATTTCTTCTTCCATTGCCAATATTGATTTGGTTGGTTGCTTGCATCTTCTAAGTATGTTTTCAATTGAATTGTTATTTGATGATGGACTTGACATTGAAAAATGATTTACTTTGATTGTTTTCGGTTGTATTTGCTTGTTGATGATGGAATCTTTATATACAAAATATCCCAACGGCTCATTTTTATGGGGAAAAGTGTATTCACAAATAGCCGTTGAAGACAAAACATGGAAGAGTCGCTAATGTTTATTTTATAAAAATAACGACTCTAAGCAAAAATACCAAATAGGGTACCCAAACTGACAACTCTGAAGGAGACAATAGAGTCGTTACGGTATATTTTATCCCAATAACGACTCTAAGCGACTAAAACATCCAGGAGATCAACTCATATGGACCATTAGAGTAGTTTATGTATATGGGTCTTGATATTAACGACTCTAAGTCAGAAAATAAATGGAGGTTTGGGTCGTTATTTGTGTGAATATAAAGTTGACGACTCCAGGTGTCAAAAACATCCAGGAACTCAACTAATATGGTTGGTTAGAGTCGTACGGGTATTTGGGTATCGACAGTAACGACCCTAGGTGAGAAAATAATGGCAGGTTTGGGTCGTTAGGTTGTACCTGTTAAACAGTAACGACAGTTGTTCAAAATAAATAAAACTAACGGTGAAAAACATTTGTGCTTGGTTGATAAAACACATTGTATTCACTAAGCATTCTTCAAAATAAAAATATCCATGTTCTAGATACAACCATCCCCCAAAAGTATGGTTCAAAATATAAAGCTCAAAACATTAAACACTCCTTCATTCTTTCATTTCATCACCCATGTCAACGTAATCCGGCATCGGGTCCAAAGAATTCCACAAGTTCATGCCGTACTCGTACTGGTTTGTCCATTCCTTTGTAAACTCTCCCCAGTCACCATAGCCCACCCATGGCAAAGGACATTTGTCAGTTATCTTCAAGCCTATGTAATGGTTCATGTTGACATGTGCCATTACAATTCTTCTTTTCTTTAGCGCCGGCTCACACCTAGTTCTTGAGGGTATATACTGATAAGCACGTAAGTGCTATATCTTATACCCATATTTATATTAGTTAGGACTCGATATTTTGGCTAATAACACTACTTTAGTGTCATTCTTGGAATTACAAAGAATTTGATCATCCCGAGAATAAATGGTTTAACTAGAAGTTAATGTGGCATCTGCGACCTATGGTGCCAAAGTGGTCAGAGACTCCAAGCTTAATCAAAGTTTTGCTGGCCAACTGGCAAGCCAACAAATCGCGTGTCACACCACCTAAGCCACTTGCTCAGCTTCGTTATTTCACGATCAGAAAACTACAAAAGGAAGCAACGGGAATCTATATTTGTTTAAGCATGAGAAATGGAGCCAAGATGGGAGACGTGTCTTACTTCCAACCATTTTCTACGTATCCACCAACTCTCAAACCCAAGCGAGGTGGGAAATGAAGGCAGTGCTAGATGGATCAATGGAATTTGCTGTGAACTGAAGTTAGTATTGCTGCTGACTGAAATGGGTATGAAGTGGTTTTTGAGTACTATGACGGAGCTGGTGGTGCAAGTTTTGATTCGAGTGAGATGGCAGCAGTGGGTTTGTTCTGCCGGAGCTGGTCATCATTGCAGCTACAGGTGGAAGAGAAGATGGAGAAGACGGATCGAATGGAGAGTGCAGTCAGTGGTGGCAGTAAACAGATCGTAGAAAAAATTAGAGATGAATGGAGCTTCTGCTCGAACTGAAGCAATGGTGTCTGTGATGGGTTCTACTCGAAGATGATGCCGAGACGGATTTGGCAGGCAGAAAACGAAGTTAGCCGAGAATGATAAGTTCAAATAATAGAAACTGGTCGAGACGACGGCAAGAAGAATAATTTACTGACATGGGTTGTGGGGTTTGAAATGGGACCATTGCAGGTGTTGGTTTGAGTATGAATCACAGGGAAAAGAATATACCGGAAGCAGCAAAGAATGGAGATATTTATGGACATCGTTAGCAACAGTATTGTGTTGCTTTTGGATGCTCGAACTGGAGATGGAGATGATTGAAGTCGTTTTAGTCTCGGAAAGATAGGCAGTGGTGGTGATCGTTCAAGGCTCCTTCAACAGCAGCAAGAATGATGGATCCATGGTTGTTAAACTGTAGCTGCCAGTGGGTGAAGAAACTGTCACGATCAGTTGCTCAGAGAACTATTACAGCGCTGGTTAAAGATTTGAGTTTGCAGCAGCAGCAGGAGTATGGGACTGAAGTTGGAAGTTGAGCTCGTGAACGAGGGTAGCTGCTGAGAATGAAGATGGCAGTGTGTTAGAGTGAAACTTGGAAAATCTGTAGAAGTGAATGGATGATTGCGGTGATTGATGTCGAAGAACTAAGAGCCAGATCCGTGTTTGAATGACAATGGAATCTATGGGGAGTATTTTGGTCGAGTCTGGTAAGGAGTTGGGAAGGCACGTGAGAAAGGGAGAAAATGTTGTTGGTTCAAAAGTTTGTTCTGCCGGTAAAAGAAGCTGGAGTCAGATGGCCCCAGAATGGAGACTGGTGCTGTGTTACAACCGGTTGGGTGACGATTTGGAAAGGATATGGATTTGGAAGTTGGGTCTGTTATTGGACAGGGCCTTAGCAGATTTGCTAGGTCTTATTTTTAGACTCTTCGCAACACTATAGGGAGGGGGATCGTGAAGAACAGAAGAAGAGGCCGGCTGGAGGCGGTTTTAAAAGTTCTGTTTTGGGAGACGGAGGCTGCGGCGGTGGCTGGGAGCCATCGACAACAACAAACGGAGGCGCAGCTGCAAAGCTTTGTTTTAGGGTTTGGAGTTTCATTTCTCCCATTTGATTTCAATTAGATAGGGATTTATTTATATTTGTTTATGGTTTTTAAGAAAGCCATGGCTAGCTAATCCATGTTAGGGTGAAAGGATGAACTTGTAGTTTTATTTATTTGTGTTTTTGAAACAAGGGTTTTCTATAATATGAGCTTAATGATTACGGTTTTGTTTCTCTATCAATGATTTACCTTCTAGCTATATTTTTCATGTTCTATTCCATGTATAGTCCATAGTTAGATTAGTAGAAGGAATCGTTGAACCTTAGCAATAATCGTTTTATGAATATCTCTTGACTATTTATGCCATGTATACTTAGTGCTTTGGAATTCTATTTTTAGGTGAGAACAAATGATCTTTTTGATAATCTTGTCGGCAATTGTTGAATGAAATATCTTTCATGCCATTACCCTTTGTGATTGAATACAATAAGTTACCTACAAGGGATTCCCGGATCCCTAACACCTTCATAATCTTGGTTAGGTTTTCTGTCATTGCGATTTCCGAGTTTCATAATCTTACTCACCAATTCGTAATTCTCTGAAATTTATAATTTGAATTGTTATTCTTGATATTAATTAATAGTTGTATTTTCACCGCTCCCTGTGGGTTCGACCCATACTTGCCTCCGTCTACTAGTTAGACACCGTGGGATTGTGGTTATTATAATATAGGTATCTTCGGATCCTATCACATACGTACAAGAGCCTCCGGGGAACCCTTTGCTGAATACATGAACGACACAAGTGAATGGTGTCGGCTAAAAGTTGGAAACCAACTCCTTGAACTTCATTTCTCCCTTTTTTGGATCTCCTTCCATGATCGTTGTTAAATAGAGTTGCTTGTCCTCAATGAGTTTAGCGGCCATTTTTTTTCTTGCATATTCGATCTGGGTGAGTTTTAGTTTGTTCGCTTCATCGAAATGCCCTAACTGTTCCGTTGCAACATGGTAACCACAATTTCCATCTCCGTCAACGTCGTCGGTGGATATAAGGTGATCCAAGATGATGTAAGGAAGTTGATCGGTATACTCTTTATATAAAGTATAAGAAACACGATGTGGTCTTCCTTGGGAATCTCTAGGGGTGCGCGGATTACCCTTTATTCCTCGTATCGTCACCATTCCGCTAGTTTGGCTTTGCTGGGTACCGACCGTATGCTCAACAACATCCATATCCTCCTTTTCTTTCACTTGTATATGACTTTGGGTGACTACTTGATTTTTTGTCCGATCCCTTTTCTTGGGAATGAAAGAGTTCTCATACTCATTAAATTCCGCCCGGACATACTCATGGCGACACGGGTCTCTTGTGCAGCTCTTGTCTTTATTCACAGTTTCTCTAAATGACATTTTAGTTGCCGGACTCCCTGGTGGTTTTTGTTTTATTGGCTCTTCTTCTACCCCCAAGCTCTTACGGGACGCCGGCCACAAGTTAGAAACCAATATTTGTCTTCCTGCACAATTCATTTTTTGGTATTTTTCGTTGATATACTTTCAAATCTCCAAGTATGCGAATTCTTGCTCAGCGTCTCCTGTGGGATTTGGGGTGAATGAAAGCTGCTGCCAGAATGGATCGATATCTCCAAGACGAATGATATCTTTGTACCCACCAATTTTATGTTTACAAGGTAGGCCGAGCCATGTCTCGGTTGTACAATAACACTTCATCACCTTTCCAGCGGCCGCATTAGCTCTAAACTTTATAAGTTCTTCCATCATATGGATTATTGCCCACCATGATACTTGGTGTGCCACCCCCCGTAACAAATCTTTGTCTTCAATGTATTGCATCAGAAAACGGTATTTACTTATCTCCATCTGGTCCACTATTTTTCTTAGATCATTCTCTGCATGCCCGTGAATAGCTTCCTGTACCGTAACTACCCCACCATTATTCTCTTCCATAAAAAATTTCAAACGTCCATGAGACTGCTCTGCAATACTTGTAGACTCATTTTTGAAGTGCTTGTATCTATTGGTCCATGCATAAACAAACTTCTCCTTCCAAGGATCCAACCATGTATTCAGGAAATACTTGACAACCTTCTTATGATCCGTGCTCCAATCATCAATAAACTTTTGCAAGTTAGCATAATACTTAACCTCGGTCTTAGAATGAGCCAAATGGTCCCAATCTTTGCAAAACTCTTTCCATAGATCCCCCTCTTCCTCGTATTTTTCCTTTTCTTTCCTTTTCTTTTCCGCTCGCTCCTTTTAGAAAGTTGACTTAGACGCTCGTCTTCCTCCTTCGAACGTTGATTACCCTTCTTAGTATGGATCTTTTGGATTTGATTCTTGCAATTAGAAAAAAGATTGGTTTGGATGTGCCACGTACAAAGAAAATGTTGAGCTAGTGGAAAAACTTTACGGACGGCACTCATAACTGCAAAATCCCTATCCGTAAATATAACCTGGGTTGTCTCTTTACCACGGTAAATCAACCTCACTTGCTCAAACGCCCAAATATAATCCTCTATTTCTTCTTTTTCCAGAAAGCACCATGCCACGGTGAATGATTGTTTATCCGAAGTATGACTGACCACGTTCAACATTGGCATGTTATACCTGTTTGTCTTGTAGGTGCAATCTATGAACAGAACCTGGTAAAACACTGAGCCAAATCCACCATCCTTGGGTGCACAAGAAAAATATGAGTCACTTTCTCTCCCGGACCAACGTTTGTTTGCATGGCGTAGTTAAGTTTTTCTGCTAACCACTCAGATTGTTGCATAATTAATCAACCATCCCACTCGGTTTTCTTGATCGTTGCTTTGGCAGCGTAGATTGTGGAAATTGTAGACAAGTTATCCTTATCTTCCGCCTTTATTGAATTTAGGATCTTAAGAAGTCTACATCCCTTCATCTGCCTAACCTTCTCCATTTGATGCGGTTTCAACCGGGCATATAAACTTTTAGGTGGAGGATGGTTGTGACGACCGTCCGGAATACTATACAATCGGAATCTATCAGTTTCGTGATGCCTTTTGAAAACAATCCTGAACGGGCATCCACACTTCTTCGACGCAGTTTTGTAGACCCTAGTTGTCTTCTTCTCATATTTGTAATTCTTACCTTTGTGACTTTCTTCCTTTTTCCCCGCTCTCTCGCATACCATCTCCATCTTCTTACAATCGACGTGTCTGCTTTGAACAACCACGCACATCTTCTCTTTTTCCTTTGAGATAAGCCATTCCTTGGCCTCAGACTTGTCTCTCCATGTCTACATTCACCGAACAAATTACACATCCATGAGATCACTAATAAAATAATTTAAAATTAAATATAACTAAACGGTTAAGGGAAACGTACCAAATCAGTCATATAGTGTTGGGAGGTATCCGGACCCATCGTAGAGACTGGTTCTGGTTGAGAGCTTGGTTGCACCACCAACTAAAACATAACACAAAACCTTCTTAAGAGGGTCGTCACTATTTAAAACATAACATTGACGACTCTAAAGCCTAGAAATTCTGGTCATCCTTACCTTTACCAGGGTCGTCAATTACTATTTTAGCAGATTGACGACCAAATAGTAAGGAAGTCTTATCTGTATACCACGGATAGGGTCATCATGGGTATTATAGCAGGCGAACGACTCTTTTGGTAAAGATTGACGACCCTGAAAGAAAGCTAACGACTCTTTAGATACATACACACACCATTCTGTTCAGTTTTCTGAAAGGGTCGTTAGGTTATATATACAAAAAATGACGACTCTAAATGCAGTTATTGCAGATTTTGAAAATCAAATTTACGTTTGATTCCTAGGAGCAGTTATTGCCTCTCTTTTTTTGGAAGAAAATAACGGTTTTTTTCAAAATAAACTAGCCGTTGGGTCTTTTTTTCCTATAAAAGGAGACCTATCCCTTTCAAAGTTATTCACTTTCAATCTTCCCAAATCAGTAACCCATCACTTTCAAACACTAAAAATGGCTCAAACTCTGTTCAATAATCAAGAAGATGTTGCCATTGTTAGAGCACACACCATGGTCACGAAGCACGACTTTGAAAGAGCGCAATGGGTCGCCAGTAACCAGGACCCAAACAAAGATCCGTACCTTAACATGGAACAAACATCCAATGCTTGGTGGAAACGCGTATTTAAGGTTTTTAAAGCACTAAACGGGAATCGTTATAGAAGGACGCTCCAGAAGATAAGGGAAAGGTACGATTATTTATACAATGAATGCGTATTGCTGAGAGACGAATTGAAAGCTCGGCTGACGCTCTTCCAAACGAACCTCGAATGGATAGAGTAAGTTTGTGAATCAATTGGCCGTTCATCAAAAATTATTTCTTTGGTTATTGTTATTCGACAACACTAACTTATAAAAAAATGTTTTTCTAGTACTCTTTGGGTCGCAGCCAATACGAATTAAAGTACGGCCATGAGTTTTTGCACGAGGACTGCTATCGTCTCTTGGAGGTCGCTTTCTATAATTAAACTCGTTTAGGTTTTCAAGCGCAATGTATTGAACTATTTTATGTCTTTTTCTTCTATTTTATTTCATAGTACATGTATGTTTTTTTTCGATTCAATAAAATGAGTTCAAGTATTTGTTAAGTAAATATTCCCAATAAGGGTCGTCAAGGGTTATATATATATGAGTGACGACTCTAAAGTTTATTTGAAATATTGGTATGAGTCGTCATTCTGGAGAAAGTCGTATTAACGACTCTAAATGTCACTTAACACAGAGACTCTTTGATAGTAGAGTCGTCAGCCAATAAACAAAACAGAAGACGACTCTTTTACTCTGAAAGAGTCGTCACTTTGTTAATATATCCTGTAACGACCCATTTAGCAGTTAATGTGAATTTTGAATTCACCCAATGTGGTTGAGTCGGGCAACGGTTAAAAATTCAAAAAAATGACTGTTGGGTCGTTAATTTCTATAAATAGAGACCCATATCTCACCTCTTCTTCACCCAAACCATAATTCTCAACCTTCACATTCATTCTCATTCATTTATCATCTAAGAGCAAAAAGAAAAGGAAACACCATGGCTACTCCCTACACTTCCGAAGAGAATTGCGCCATTGCGAGAGCTTGGTTGACACTCAAAAACCACTTTGAAGATCTAGGAAAAGACATTGAACAAACATCGGATTCTTGGTGGAACCATGTATTCATCGTTTTCGTCGTGTTATACGGAAATTGTAACTCAAGGTCTTTGAAACTAGTCAAGGAACGGTTCGAGGAGATATTCTTCAAATGTGAAGCTTTCAAAAGATAAATGAAGGCAGTAAGGGAAGCCTTACCCAATATGTTGGGTGCTATAAGAGTAAGTATTTAAACAAGAGGTAAAACTAATCCCAAGTTTTGAATGATACTAACTTATTGTATTTTACGTTTTCAGTTGGGGAAGGCGTATGCCCGATATGAGGTACTTCGTGGAAAAGAGTTTGAGTTCGACGATTGCTACCTTATCTTCGAAGGCACTACCTATAATTACAACGTTTATGGTTAAGTGTTTAAGTGCACCGTTATTATCTATTGTTTTTCATTTCCTTCAATGCAACGCTATGCAAGATGTAATCCTTTTACGATTCAATGAAATGATTTTATGAAATCAAAAATTATGATAATATGGGGTAAGGGTCGTTACTATATATAACTACTAAACCTAACGACTCTAACAGAAATTAGTAATTGCTACCTAGGATCGTCATTTCATATGGCTACATCTATGACGACCCTAAATGTTATTTTTTTACAGAGAGTTTCGGTTTTAGAGTCGTCTAGGTGTAAACAAAACAACATAACGACTCTAAGTGACCTAGCTTAAAGGGTCGTCATTGTTTAGCACACTACCCTAACGATTTTTCATAACCTGGAAAAGTTGCAGGTTTGAGTCGTCATTGGTAGTGTCAATAAAGTAACGACATTAGAGAGTCGTTTGGGTATACACCCCCCGACTATGACGACCCTTACACTGAGTTGTTCCATTGTGTGGATGATTCGACCACTTGGAGCAACAAACAGACAAATCGAAGGGTATAAGATGTTTACCTGATTGTTTTGAGCTTCAGGTTCCTTATTTTGAGGGTTGGTTCCTTCATTTTGAGTAATGTGATCTTCATTTGCACCATTATTCATGACTTCCTCTACTAACATGTCTTCATCATACATCCAATCCAAATTGGAATGCAAGATAATCTCACCATCAACACAATCATGTTTGTTATTTGAAGCTTCACCAACATCATTTCCTCCACTAAAATCACTCATATCAAATAACCCTAACTTTTCCCCCAAAAACTCAACTTCTCCTTCTCCACAACACAAAAACACAATTTTTCTTTTATCAAAAATTTATCCCTAAATCTGATTTTAATCTAACTAAACTAATTAACAACTTAATTAACTTAATTAACACTAATGATTTAGGGGTAGTTTAGGCATTTAAAAAAAAATTGGGATAAGGGATAGCCACCAATTGTTATTTCATGACCCTTTTTGTCTTGTAGTGTGAGGCCCCTAATTGTTTTTTGGGGCCCCCAATTAAATCAGTCTAAAGTTTTATACCCAAATAATTTCTGACTTTTCGACTTTCAGAAGTCGAATAATAACTTCTGGATGCGCATCCAAACAGGCTATGAAGTCCTTGGACTTTTGAGTTTGGATACTAGAAACAAAAGTAGAGGAACTTTTTGAGTGCTCAAAGCCTTTAAAGTAACGCAAATAAATTTGGTTAAAGGCTTATGGGGGTAGTAAAATAGGCAGACGAATATAAATTTGGTTAAGAGCTTATGGGGCTTGTCTTAGCATTCAAGATGGCAGTAACACGTGAATACAAAATATATATTAATTGAAGGTGATTACAACCTGCTAATCAGTATTCTTGAGGACAAGCAGTACAAGATCCCATGGATAGCCTGATATCCAGGAGAGAGGAGTCAGAGGACATAAAGCAGCACCACAACTACTTCAATTACCTGCAATCAATTTCATCAGACAACGGCAGCTCAGAGGTTCACAAATTCACAATTCACCCACAACTGGTGCAATCATCACAATCCTCCTCCTCAGGACCTCAACTCTAGGCAGCTGAGGACTTAGTTTATAGACTTAATTTTGTTTCTTGTTTTTGAGTTTTTTACTTCTTACAGTTATATAGCTGACAAATAAAAGAAGCCCAATGAATAGCCAACTGAGAGTCTGAGGTCATAAGGAGAAGAAATATGAAAACTTCCTAACCCAATGAATAACCTGCAGCAAGATAATGAAGCATTCAATATCATTAAATGGAGAGTTGTCTGGCTTCAGGAGTTAATACGCAATTTCCTTAGGCATGATGACTGCTAGCATAACTTGCACATCTAATTACATGTAACTATAGCGTTGTACTCCTTAAGAGTATTCTTTAGAACTAAAAACCCAATTAAAATTTGGAATCATATATAGCGCTGAGAAAAGCATCTACAATTGAAAGTGAGCACCTCATTCCTTATATTCAATGTCACATGAGCTTATTGGATAAATGAGCTCTCACATGGCTTAGAAGCCAGAACAGGAGGGTGAGAGGAAGTAGGTACGGGAAGCAGGATAATCTAGGGAGTGTATATGTCGATGAATATGCGGGATATAAAAAATTAACACCATAATACTTGCCTGGCAAAGTACTGATAGAAATATTTAGAGCTCTTAGAACTAAAATACCAAAACATAAGCACTAGAGACTACTGGTAGAATATTAGGTACTGGAAATTCAGTTACTACTAGGGGCTTTCCAGACACGGGCATTCTACTTGTTGGGAGGGAGTTTTTAGAAGGATCCTGATAAGAATCGCTGGATAGAGGTTCCTACCAAGACTCATTAGGGAGTTGGAAGGTTCTGGCATACAACCTTCCCAAACTATCGACCTATTTGAAAATATGGAGCCAAATCCATAATATACTGTGACCCTAAAAAAAATGTTGTCATCAATCTGGATATAAAGATTAAGGCAGAACGTAAAACATTGAGATCACTTCCATCCAAATAACTAATCAACGTGAATAGATTCATAACCTTTTTATTTAAGCATATTAGTGAGTGCATCGGCTATTTGTTCTAAGCAAAAATCATAAATTTAAATAAAAAAATCTCTAATAAGAGTTAATGTAATGTGTATGGTGAACTGACCCGTTACTGAAGCATGATGCCCAAGCAAAACTTACTATAAGTCTAAAAAAGTGCATAATATTTTTTAGATTCTCTTCCCGTATGCACCAATGCTGCAGGTAGTTTCTTACTTCCCAAAGCCTGTTTTATATCATCCCAGCTATCGAACTTTCTAATTTCTCCTCTAGAAATGAAGGTTTTTAGAGATACAATGTTCTCCTCTTGGGTGTGCAACTGATAATCAAAGGTCACGCCAAAATTATTATTACCATAACGATTTGGCTTATTACAGGACTGGGAGCCTTTTGCCACCTTGAGACGTTTCGATTGCAGATTGTAGAATATAAGAGATACCCCATTAAACCAATACAGTAAGAGCTGATCATAGAACATACAACACATAGATATCCTTTGAACTCCAGAAGATGATTTGGCCACCCTGGGGTCAGAGGAAATTCAGTTGGTAGTCGAATGAACTCAATCTTCTCGGTGTGGATGTCGAATGAGAGCAACACTTCAACCTTATAATTGTTAGCTACATTTTTACCCTCCAGAAAAGATGACCCCCACAAGGGGTGGCTGATCTCAAATCTTTCATTGAAGTCGTTCTGAAAGGAAAAGGAGGACATCCTGGTAGCGGAAACATTTCACTTTTTTTAGTAACAACTATTTTACTCCACGAATTAGATCCCAATGTACCGACAACGCAAAGAAACTCCTCCTCATACTGACCCCCATAGCAGGCGGCTGCAGTTGCAGCAGTATAGATAACTACAACTTTGTATTTTCCAGAGGATGAATCAAAACCGAAACCATGACATAAAATTGAACATCTCCTACTAGGAGTTGAATAGTAAAGGCCAAGTGATTCACCCCTAGTCGGGTTAATCATGGTTACTACACCTCCTTCATCACCAGAGTGACTCACTTGTCTAATACAAGCTAAACCATTGCAATAACCTACTAGTTCATCTGTTCGTGACATACCCAGGTCTATTAATGATTTACAATACATAAGTCGATCATTGTCCTCCTCCATTTCTAAGCTGAAAAAGTAAGAAGTATAATGGTTTTTTCCAGTACATTAAGGCGACTAAACTCTAGGTATGGATAATTCTTATTCTGAACAAAGTGAAGCTCAACAAATCGTTTATCATTAAAAAAAATATTGTACCATAACTTACTGATGCATCTGCACCGGGCTAGTTTCTAAGCTGGTAATCTCGTCAGAATATTTTCAATCACTAATTCCTCCGGCAGATATGCTTTTTTCTTTGTATTCTGCTCTTCTTCTTCGGCTTCTCCGTCATCATCAATCTTTTTGTCTTTTCTCACTACTGCTTGTTTCTTCTTGTCTTGATCAATTTTTCTGGTTTTCTTCGCTTTTCCTCTTTTTTTCTTGTTCTGCTCTTCTTCTTCATCATCAATTGATTTTCTTTTTCTCACAATTGCTCTTTCCTTGTTGTTTTTCACTTGATCAACACTTTTTCCATTTCTCAAAATCATCATAACTTGCAGAAAAAGAAGAACAAACTAAAATCTAAAATGAATCATAGAATAGAAAAATCTCTGATTTGGAAATGGAAACTGAATTGGGGAAATTAAGTATAAAAGAAAACCTAGAAAGTAGAAAGGTGAATCGGCCCGATTTACACTAGTAGATTGCAAAAAAAAAGGCGGGAAATGACGAGGGTTGTTGGATTTATTGAGATTAAGTTAATCTTAGCCGTCCATTATAATAAAGTTTTTATTTATTTTTACCTCAAAAATTGAAATTCCCTTTCTATTAAATTCGTTTCTCTGATAATTGCTAAAATTAGGTTTTTATCTGAAGTCCGCAAAACCCTTCTCTTCTCTTCCCGCCACTTTATTTACACTCTCTCTCTCTCTGTAGATCACTAGCAAAGATGTTGTGGGTCGACAAGTACAGACCGAAAACCCTAGATAAAATGATTGTTCATGCAGATGTAGCACAAAATCTCAAGAAACTGGTAAAAATTTATTTCTCTACGGAGTTTCAAATTTTTCTTATTTAATATTGAAATTTCTCATTCAATTTTTTCTGGTGGTAGGTTACTGAGCAGGATTGTCCCCATTTGTTGTTCTATGGACCTTCTGGTACTGGTAAGAAAACCCTAATCATGGCCGTACTCAGACAGATGTTTGGTCCTGGTGCAGAAAAGGTCCGTGTTTTATTCCTTTGCCTGAGCTTGATTTTTTCTTTTAAGTCTAAAAATTCGTCGGCTTACTGTTGAATTTGTTTATCGTGGTGTGGGATTTCAGGTGAAGGTAGAGACCAAGACATGGAAAGTTGATGTAAGTTTCCTGTTTAACTCTTAGGGTTTTTGTTACTTTTTTTGAAGTTTTACATGCCAAATTACAGTATCTCAAAATTACCCGCGTCGGTGGGAACCCAAATCGTCCAATTAAAATGTGTCCATTGTGGGAGGAAAATAAACAGGTCATTGAATGGGATTCCCCCTTTAAAAATTTGAATGTGTCTAGCAGTTCTAAAGGTTAAATATACTCTAAAATTCAAATGTCATTTGGACATAAGTCCAGTAGTGCACCCTTCTTATCCAGTGATTGTGAATTGATAATGTGAACATCACAGCTGATGAGCAAAGATTGCCAACATAGCATCGTCACTTTTACTGTTGGTAATTGGAATGTTTGTTCTGAAACTTACAAATTCATGTCTGTTGGTTTCAATAACTAATGAATCATATCTTTGCAGGCTGGGTCCAGAACAATTGATGTAGAACTCACTACATTGTCTGGTACCCATCATGTGGAAATGAACCCCAGTGATGCAAATTTCCAGGATCGATATGTCGTGCAAGAGATTATTAAGGAGATGGCAAAGAATAGACCAATTGACACAAAAGGGAAGAAGGGGTATAAAGGTATATTGAGTGATTATAATGATTTTATTTGTTATATATATGTAGGTGTAGCATATTTGGTAAATTAGTAGTCCCACTTCTTAAAATTTTTACAGTGTCTTATGGTTCGAACAAGAACGGCTTTCGGCATGGTCACCTTATATATGTCGCACCTGGTATGCCTTTATTAACAGTCCAGCCAATTGGATGTGCTTTATATGTTTATTTGGCATAGTTTTGGAGGAAATTTGTTGTGTCCAGATATACGGCTCATAAGGGCATATTCGTGTTATCCGTAATTACATTAGCTCTGTAGTGTGTGCTGGAATATCTGATAATCTCTTGGATTTTCACCTTTGGTGTTCATAAAATGCGTCTTATATGGTTGAGCATAAAGGAATTCTTGTTCTGACAGAATAAATTATAAACAGATGTTCCAATTTTTATTTACTTGATTTATATTTTCATGTAAGGGCAGTCTTAGTGCTAAATGAGGTTGACAAACTCTCACGAGAAGCCCAGCATTCACTACGGAGAACCATGGAGAAGTATAGTGCATCGTGTCGGTTAATTCTCTGCTGTAATAGTTCATCAAAAGTTACTGAAGCAGTTCGGTCTCGATGTTTGAATGTTCGAATAAATGCACCAACTGAAGAGCAGGTTGGTCAAAGTGTTATTTTGTCTTGTGGTTTTGTACCATTTATTGAATCCTAAAACTTTTAGATAAGCTTGTATTCATTCTCTGATACTGATGGATTCATTCATTTAAACACCAAGCTTCTGTACTTAACCACGTTATTCTAGATTGTTTCGGTGCTAGAATTCATTGGCAAAAAGGAAGGACTGCAAATTCCGCCTGGATTTACGGGTCGTATTGCTGCTCAATCAAATCGGAGTTTAAGAAGGGCCATATTGTTATTTGAGACATGTAGAGTTCAACAGTTACGTTTCTTAGCCCACATTGTTGATCATTTCCAATTTGGCAGTTCAATACTTAACTGTACACTGATTTTGGTGTTTTTCTATTTCAAATTTAGGTATCCTTTTACCAGTAATCAAGCTATCCCACCAATGGATTGGGAACAATATATAACTGAAATAGCATCTGACATTTTGCAGGAGCAGAGCCCTAAAAGGTGTGATATTTGAATTTCCTTTTTCCTTTTTTAATTAATTGAACGTTTCTATGTTCAGTTGCCAAAATCACATGTGTTCTAAATTTACCCCATCGTATAGCACCTGGTGCCAGATACCCGATCATCGTAACCAAAATCATTTTTTTTTGAATTTCATCTACATGATTTTTTGGCTTGATAATTTTTCTTGCTTTTATGTGGTTAGTTTTGTTTTTTAGAATTCTGATTTAGACTTGGTCTAAGCAAAACTTAGCGGAGCTTGATATGGACCACTACCAGGGCCTGAAACAAGCACAGGCTGGAGTTAAAGAACTTAGGGCGTCTTTGAAACAGAAACAGATATGATCAGCCTTGTAGAAAGAACAAACAGCGAAAAATATGTTGTTTCGAATCACTTGAAGCCATTGTAACAGATGAAAACTCGCTTTAGTAATTAGTTGACACTCTAGTTTTTCTCTCTCTGCATGCTTTATTTGAAATTGTAACTACAGCTTCCCGATGTGTTAACAGGTTGTTTGTGGTTCGTGGGAAGTTGTATGAGCTACTAATTAATTGCATTCCTCCCGTTCTTATTCTGAAGGTAAAACATACTTGCTGTGGCTTTATATCTTACTATTGGCTGTTTAGCATATGAAAGAACTCTAATTGTTTGCATTACAGAGGCTGTTATTTGAGCTGTTAAAGAAGCTGGATGCTGAATTGAAGCATGAGGTCTGCTATTGGGCTGCGTATTATGTAAGTGGTCTTTTGTAGACTCTCTTAGTACAATAAGAAAATGATGTGCTCAAATTTAGAGGGTACAAGTTTTAGGTGTACGAAAAACTTAGATAATATACGTAGCATGTTCATCTTTCCTTGCCTGGATATCGACTTCTTTCTATCCTGTTGGCTATTATCTAGCCAATAATGCTTTTCCCATATCGTTATCTACAAATCCTTCACACATATTGTGTTTTTACAATGAACCGCCTTTCCAGAAAAAATACAAGACGACTCCCTTTTCAACACATGCACTGATATTTCTGATCCTTGTACATTTGTCTTTTGCTAATTCTGCATACTGCGACGAAAAAATGTTTATGAGGATAAAAAGTCTATAAGCCTATAATTTGACTTTGATACATCTAACAAGTGTTTCGGGAATCATGTATACCAGTTAGACCTATCAGCATCCTAATTCCATACAATTGTTAAACAAGTATTGCACATTACTCTTATTAAGGTACTAAGCTTGTGATCCATTGAATCTTGTTTCACCTCCAGGAGCATAGGATGCGTCTTGGGCAGAAAGCCATATTTCACATGGAAGGTACTTGATTAGATTTTTTGTAATTTTGTCACCGTGACTAGGGTTCTAACCTTTCTGTCTGCAGGAGTCACCTTTCAGTTTTGTCATGGATTATATTGTCCTGACTTCAGAATTCTATATTATATTATTCATGTACTCGTGTTGTCTTGAAATATGAGGAATCTGTTTAGATTAATTTACTCCTATTTCCACATGGTTGTTTACTATGGCCTTTGAATTGGTGTAACATCTGAAGCTTCTAAAATTTTCGGTGATTCTTCTAATGGTGGTTTTATATTCTCTGGTGTGTAGCTTTTGTGGCCAAATTCATGAGCATTTACAAGGCGTTTCTCATCTCCACATTTGGTTAAAGATTTTAAATGAATCACTGGGCCTACTTCGAAATTGGAAAGTTCTGATATTGGAATCACTGAGATCCAAATAGCTTAAACTGCTGCAGCTATAAAAATTCTGTTAACTTGGTGTTCTTTAAACATACCAGAGCAGATGAATACACTGCCCTTGTTTTTTAATGTTTATTCTGATCTAAAGACTGGGGTCTTTTGTAACTTTCGCCTGTTTACGATGTTTAGCTTTTTCATTCGGCCGTCTTTTGGTTTGCTTCAAGATGATCTAGGAGATTATGAAAGTTCCCTGTACAAAGTTTAGGGTTTTTCTTTCTTGCTTTTGATGTTTGTTTATCGTCTCCTAGAAATAATTCTTTTTCCTGGTTGCAGATATTTTAGAGAATGAACGTGGTCTCCCCTTTTAGTACTACTACGTTGGTTCTTTTTGTGAATTGGATTTGTATATTACTGAAAAGAGAAAGGTATGAAAACAAACCAAACAAAGAGACAGTGAACAACAAACAAAATGATAACAAGAGATGTTGCCTGCCCATGACTAAGCACTGTCCCTAATGAGAGGCTAAGGCAACAAACTTGTATTGATGTGTTCGACTCCAACTATTTAGCTTGTCCATTAACAAAACAGGACCCAAATTTTTTGGCAGTAAGGATGATTCTCTTGCACCTAAAGCCAATTTATCAATCACCTGATTTCCTGATCTATCAATGAAACTAAAACCCAAAATATTCTGACATTCTTGAAAGTCCTTCATAGCTTCTTTTACAATTCCTCGATTATGCCAAGACATCAAAGATTGTTCTCCTCTGGTAAATGCAATTATTCTTTCACAGTCACCCTCAATTTAGAAGTTTTCAATCTTCAAATCTCTAGCCCACTTAGCCTCCTTAAACATAGCTACAACTTAAGCCTTTTCTGGACACGAAGCTTTTAACATTAAACCCGAGTTTCAGGTTTGAACATTACGAACCAGGTACAGGGATCTTTGGTGTTGATCTATACTTACTGATTGTAACAGGTTTGTTCGTACAGGTTTCCGAACGAAAAAGTTAGTGGTCTACTTAGTACCCTCTTCTTTTCAGTTTAGTTTACAAATAGGTCTTTATTTGGAAAAGCTAACCCCGATGGTTCTAAAATTTCAATAAAATAAAATATTTTTATTTTCTACGGCTAGGTTGTAGTGTTGATACCTATCTATATGTGGTTCTGAAGTGGCACGAATTTTTTTTTCTCCAAATTTCTTTGTTTGTAAATTGTTAGGTTTATTATATGTATTAAACATAGTTCTTAACATGTTTTAAGAATCGACCAAACAAAAAGAAAAAGAAATTGCAAGAAGTATCACCAAAACATCTTTAAATTCTAAACCCTTGTAACAAGATTCCGGCGGGTACAAAGCAAAGGAACAAAGGTGCACTTGTCATTGACCAAGAGAAAAAGAGAGTGAACGCGAAATTGTGATTATCAACCACAGTATCAAGAGAATGAAGAAATTGAAGAAGAAGGAGAAGAAGAAGATAATGACGAAACTAATGTTAGTTCAATGGTTGATCCACCTAAACCGAAATTGAAAGCTATGAGAAGAAGAAACCTGGACCCCACAACAAAACAAATTATTGAAGGTTAAGTGTTATTGCATGATAAGACTAATGGCATGCCTTGGATGAGCCGAGAGATATGGCCGCAGTCTTATTTGGTTCTGAAAGTTCGCGGACTACAAATATCTATCGGAATGTGTAAGGCATGATGCCGAGAAACGGGATATGAAATTTTTTGAAGTCTTGCTTAGTATGGTTATTTATGATAATATTAGATATGCTGTGAACGTAGTTAGCAAAACAATTTAAACAATTTTGGTTTAGATTGGGCTTTCCCTGAATCGGTTAAAGCTTCGATTTGGAATTGGAGATCTTCCGAACCAAAAAATCAAAATCAAAAGATTTGGTCTCTTTTACCGTATACAACTTGGTGGATTATATGGCAGGAAAGAAATAACAGGTGTTTCAGTAACAAATCTAGGAACAACAAGCAACTTATCATAGCAGTAAAATGCACTATGTTCAATTGTTCGCTTCATACAAAGGTTTTTGATGATTATTCTCTCTCAACATTAGTTTGTAATTGGGATGCTGTAGTAAATGGTCCTTGACAACCTTTCTGTTTCTGGTTTTTTTTATTGTTAGTTACTTTCTGATGTAACTTGTCTTTTGGGTTGTAACTTTGTCACCTTGTGTGACCTGTTATAATATAATATTACCTTTTCTAAGTTAAAAAAAAATCGATACAAATAATGTTACTCAGAGACTAAAAGGGCTCTTGGATAAGTTTATGATTGAAAGAAGGTGGAATCTATTACGCCAGGTCGGTGTATCTTTTTTAGGATCATACAGGGATGATGGGTTTCACAAATGTTTATCTGAATCTAGGGTTATTGCAACCACAATGAGCATTAAACCTGAGTTTCGGTTAAGCGTTTTATTTATATGGAAAAAAAAACAAAGCCATTCGGTGAGCCAAGAAATGAAGAAGTGCACAATCACCTGAGGAATTATTTAGGATTAATTTACGCACGCATTTGATCAAGCTCTTTCTTCTATAAGGGCTCGATTTGAGCAATTTCAAATTTATAAAGAAAGACTTGAATTCTTATTTGATATCAATACGTTTAGTTTTACTGATAACTAGAGATTGAAGGATTTATTCTAAACTTGAAAGTTATCTGAAACACAACACATCAAGTGATATCAACGGAGCCGACTTTTCTTATATGAATTAAAAGTGATGACTTGTTTGCTGACAAATGCGGTAAAAAAACCATACGAATGCCGGAAGTTTTAAAGAATATAGTTGCCTCTTCTCCAGCTGCATGGGTAGCTTACAAGATTTTGTTAACTATACCCATAACAGTTAAATCGACGGAGAAAGTGTTTTATAAATTAAAGTTGATCAAAAATTACTGTCAATCTTCTATATTGCAACAAAAAAAAAAGTTAGTTGTGTTGTCTAACGAAATGCAATGTCAGCAAATATAGACTATCCACCAATTATACATGATTTTGCATGTGAATACGTGTGAAGACAATCAATTTCGAGTTATTACGATGAAGTTTTTGCTGGCAATAACATTAAACGATTTATTTGTAGTTGTTTTTGAAAAAAATTGACACAGGTAAAATAGGAACACGCAATTGGGGGATACTTATATTAATTGGGGGATAGAGGGAAAAAAACAAAAACCGGATATAAATAGTAAATCAGAGTCATCTCTTATCCATGTATTTTAACTAATTCCTAATCTACCCCTCACTAATCATGTTTAGTGGTTAAATATAATTAGGTAAGTTAATAAATTAGTTTGATAATCATTAGAATAAATCATTATCATTGAATTTGTTGATGCAACAAAATTAAATCAAGATATTTATGATCATGAAGGTTTAGGTGAAGAACCAACCCAGGAAAGTAAACAAGCTGAATATACAAGTGCTCTAATTAGTCATATATAGGTATTAATGTATTGAAATTTGATTTTTTTAAATTGAATCCGCCATTGTTATGTCTGAAAAACTCAGTGCCGGTATGGTAAAAGTATGAATACCATGCCGGTAGGGACCAAATCGGCATGGTATTCATACTTTCACCATGCCGATACACAATATCCCCCAATTTTGAAATTGTAAGTAAACGAAATTGTAAGTACACTGCCGGCACAGAAAGTTCATTATCGAGAATGCCGGTAGTAGTGCCGGCATGGTCGATTCCCAAGTGTACCGTGCCGGTTTGAGGACAAAAACATACAGAAAATCTTTCTGAAATAGCAAGTATCGGCATGGTATTCATCCTAACAACCATGCCGGCACTAGTATCGGCATGGTATTCATCCTGAAAAACCATGCTGGCACTAGATATCGGTATGGTATTCATCCTAAAAACCATGCCGGCACCAGATATCGGCAAGGTAATCATCCTAAAAACCATGTTGGCACTAGTATCGACATGGTATTCATCCTAAAAACCATGCCGGTACAAAAAACAGTAGGGTATTCATCATGAACACAAGCCAGGAGTGGATTGAAACTGAAACTGAAAAGTTTCAGTTTATGATTCTAACCCAAAAGAAGTTTTAAAACAACAACAACACTTTAAATATGATTGGGTATCATGTACCTTCTCAATGAAGCCATTTCTTCTTCTTCTTCTTCTTCTTCTTGCTCAACAACATTTCAATTTAACCTATCTTTAAGAACTTGTTAGGATTTGATTTTGATTTTGATTTTTAGTTTTAAATTTTAATTTAGATGGAAGGGTATTTTGGTATTTACGCCCCCAAAAAACACCCCTTAGCGGACACTATTGGATGGGGTTAGTAATTCATATCCCCCAATTAATATAAGTATCCTCCAATCGCGCAATCTAAAATAGGGGGAAGCTTTTTTTCTTTTCTTGCATAGAGCCACCGAATTGTCAGGACCCAGCATGATCAAGATTCAAGAGAATATAACTTGTCATCCGGTTTTATTTATACAAATATATAAGAAGAAAATAATATTCCCCTACTCGGAATAATCACGACATGACATTAAGTAGAATGAAAGATGAAAGTGTAATATTGGAAAGAACGAAAAAAAGATGAATGATGAATAGAAAAAAAAAAAAAAAAAAGATTCGTCGATGAACATAAACTACCACTAATTCCTAAATTGCGCCGGGTCCAGATGGTTACACAAGTAATTTTTTCAAAGTATTCTGGGAAACAACTCATTCCCAATTGATAGCAATGGTTCGAAGTTTTTTTAATAATCTAAGCATGCATCCTCTCATGAATCACACAAACTTAACACTAATTCCTAAAATAAACCATCCTTTAAAACCTTCACAATTTAGACCCATAGCACTCTGTAACGTCACTTATAAAATCATTTCAAAAAAAATAGTCAACCGACTTAAACCCCTTTTACCTTTCTTAATAAGCCCCTACCAAAGTGCTTTTGTGCCACAAAGATCGATCACGATAACATAACAATTGCTGGAGAACTCTTGCAGCATATCAGAACCTCAAACCTCACCTAGGATCCAAAAATAGCTCTCAAATTGGATATCCAGAAAGCCTATGATAGCTTAGATTGGGGATTCATCAAAACCTCCTTGACAAAACTTGGATTTCCATTAACCTTTATAGATTACATTATGCTATGTGTCACAACAGTTACATATTCGGTCAACATAAATAGTACACCTCATGGCTACATCAACCCAACCAGAGGCATCAGACAAGGAGACCCGCTATCTTCCTATATTTTCATCATATATGCTGAAATCATATCTACCAATCTAGGAAACCTTGAAAACCAAAAGTATGTTCAAGGACTCAACATTTACATAAAAGCACCACCCATTACTCACTTAATGTATGCGGATGATTTACTAATTACCTACAAAGCCTCGGACCAGAGTAACCAACACCTCAAGAACCTGCTCCAATCCCATGGTACTTCTGCAGGACGGGTAATTAACACTTCCAAATCAGTAATAATTCATCACCCAAGACTAGATCCGATCAAGATAAATGAATTGCAATAATTTTTTGATATGCCGACAACATCGAAACCTCCAATTTATCTAGGCATCCAATTCAAACAAGGAAGAGCATCCAATCAAACCTTCACACCCCTCCTACAAAGATTAGCCCGGAAAGCTTAAGGATAGATGAAAAAATGCCTAACTCCAGCTGGAAGACTCACACTCATCAAAACTTCCCTTACCCCCACCTCAAACCACATTATGCAAACACTAAACCTACCCAGTACTATTCACAAACAAATAGATCGTATCACTAGGAATTTTTTCGGGGGACATGACTCAACAATTAAAAAGCTTCACCCTATAGGCTGGGAAAAAGTAACAAAACCAATATCCGAAGGAGGGTTAGGCATGCGGAAAAGCAGTGATCATAATAAGGCTCTTCTCATGAAATGAATTTGGAATTTGCATGAACAACCTAACTCCATCTGCGGAAGTCTCTTCAGTGCAAAATATCTTGATCAACAACCTATTCTACAAGGCACTCATACCATACCTTCCTCTTCCAGCCCTCAATGGAGACAACTGGATTCAATTGTCCCTTCCATGCAACAACTGATTTTCCATAGTATTGGAAATGGGTTATCAACTCCAATAGAAGCCAATTGGATTCAACACTCACCACATCTAGACCCAGCACAATGTTACCCATTCCGAATGGTAGCAGATATCATTGACCCTATATTTCATACCTGGAATCAAGAAAAATTAAGCACCCTTCCCAATCATATAGCTCAAAAAATCATAAACATCCACCTTCCCCAAAATAACTCACATGATAAAATTATCTGGCCACACTCAAATATGGAAAATACACTACCTCTTCGGGATACAAATGTCTAACCCATGGTCAACCAACTCACACCCCTCTTCCACCTACCATATTCCTATGGACCTTACCCTGTCCACAAAAAATTCGGCTTTTCTTGTGGAAAGCAATCAATGAAGGATTACCAACCTTCTCTCTCCTACATCATATCCATTTGACCAACTCTGACATATGCCCCAGATGCAATGCTGATCCAGAATCGGCGAGTCACCTTCTAATTCAGTGTCCGACGGCGAATACATCCTGGAACACCTTACTCACTCAACTCACAAACACACCAAAGTCAACCCCCCCGGATCCCCCCCCCATCACTCTCACCTTAGCACCTCAAACAACCATCTCCCAAATCCTACAACAATCTGCTCCAACAAATGTAATCTCCTCCTTTTGCTTTCTTTTTTGGACCTTATGGTTAGCTAGGAATGACCTAATTTACCGCAAAAAAAAAAAAAAAAAACTTCATCCGAAATCTTAATATGGGCCCTAAAACTGCAACAAGAATTCACTGCAGCTTTAGATTCCTTACCACCAATACTACCAGGAGATGCACCGATATATAACCACCCAAGAGGAGACAAAAGGATATCTATAATATCGGTAGGATGGTCAACTCCAAACATCAACTGGATTAAGATCAACACAGATGGGGGCAGCAAGAGGTCACCCAGGTTTTGCGGGAGAAGGTTTCATCTGCAGAGATTCCGAAGCTCGAACCTTAATGGTTCTATCTCAACCATTAGGAATTACGACAGCCTTAATCGTAGAAACTTGGGCTCTACTATTAGCTTCAAGAACGACAACAGAAAGACAGTGGCCAAAAGTCCTCTTTGAAACTGACTCATAAAACCTTTTGCGCTTCGTCACTTCCTCTACCCCCCTCCTTGGCACATCTCAGGGATGATTGGAGAAATAAAGAATAGATTCAGACAGATCCCACAGGCTGCTATTCAACACAACTACAGGGAAGGAAACCAAGCAGCAGATGGTTTGGCCAATCATGCGGCAGATGAAAGTCAAGTGGTAAATTCATCAACCAAAATATGGGACCAGGCAATCCCGTTTTTTATTAGTCAAATTCTATTTCATGACCCCGTGGGTACCATATACCCACGGTAAATTGTAACGTAATTTCTTCTTAATAAAATGCATGCTTCAAAAAAAAAAAAAAAAAAAAAAAAAAAACTTGTTTCAAAGGGACATAAAAATGGTGCGGAATAGTTCCAAGACCCAGAACAAAGATATGTCAACAGGCTTGGGTGGAAACAACGAAAGACAAAGTTCTAATATTTGCGCGTCCCAAAGGGAGAAAGGGAAAAAACACAACCTCCTTGGCAGGTTACTATTGCAAGCTAATTCCTATTTAAACGGCAGCAGCAATTTGTTTCCCTTATACAAATTTTAGTTTCTCTTTTTAGTTTCAATGACTGTTACAAAAAATATTTTAAAAAATAATCATTTTGAATTTGCATTCACAATATCTTAATGTATTTTCTTTTTGTATTAATATTAATTTAATTGTTAAACATGTCTCATGTGCTAAAACACAGTGCATTGAAGATATAATAAAAACAACCCATTGAAAAGAAAAGTCTTGAAATACATTAAAATCATACATTACCCTTATACTTAATTTATAACTACAACAATACCTAAGAATCTGGGTAATCATATGTTTTAATAGTTTTGTGCGTAAACTGTCACTACGACCTCATATATAGTCTAACCTCGATAAACGAATGCTCATAACCTCGTCAATGAATAATTTTCTTCGGTCCCGACTTGGGCTAAATGAATAACCTCGCTAAATGCATTAATGAATGAAAAAATTTGAGTCTTTAAAAGCCATATGAAAATTTAAATGAATCATTACTACGTTTCATACTAAAAATATATATAAATAAAGTAAAATACTTTATCCCCAATCAACATTGTGCATACAAGAAGTCATTTATTTTCAAAAAGTGCATTTTAAGTTGATTTTTTTTCCTTCGGCCTAAATAAAAATGCACCTCATCCTTAATTTTTTATGATGCATACATAAAGTATGAAGTACTTTGCTCGTGTTGTAGCAAGACATTTTTCATGATGATTACTGCTTGAAATACCTCTTTTACTGACACATTTGGTATGCCGCTACTATCATCTAGTGCATGATTATTCTCATCATTTATTACTGATTGGACAATTTCTTTGTCCGCAGGCGATTCCATAATTGCGTCATTCTCGTTAGTATAGTTCAAAAGACATTCGACATCCATCACATCTCTATAGTAAAAGTTAGAAATGACATCATATAATTCTTTGATTTTTTTTTTAATTGTCCAAGTTCTGACTCGGAAACATCAAAATCATATATTCGGTAAATGAATAATATATTCATTTATTGATAAATAAATAACCTCGCTAAACGAATATTTTTTCCCGGTCCCAAGGGCATCATTTATCGAGGTTAGACTATGTACGAACAATAATTTCTTAGTAACTATTATGTTTGTGTTCCATTAAATAAATTACTTTATCTTCTTTTTTTTCCCGAAAAAGAAGGGATATATAAAAAAGAAAAAAATAATCACAAAGATTTAGAAACCCCCAACTCGTAAGCCATAGTGGAATTATTGCGAAACAATAGTATTTCAATTACTTTGTCTTTTCGTTTCGATTTGTTTTTATATCTCGGGGTTGATATAGTATACTTATATATAATATAATAATAGATGAATTCACATCGAAGAATCCAAAAGTTAAATCTTTACCGGATGTGATATTTTTATCTAGTTGTATTCATATAAAAACACACACACATATGAAAAGGAAGGACTTTTAGCTGTTGAAAAATGTCACAAATGGGTTTCCATAGAAGATTTTAAACAAAATAGTTAGCAAAGAAAAATTAAGAAAAATGTCACAAATGGGTTTCCATAAAAGATTTTAAACAAAATAATTAGCAAAGAAAAATTAAGATGATTAGGTTGAAAACAATGATGAGAAATATGATCAAGGAATCTTTCTTCGTTACCAAATATTCATCAGATTAATATACTGATTTATTCTTTGTTAATCATAGATTGTTACCAACCGTAGAATAGTAGCTAGCTCAGTGTTATGCCCTAAATTTCTTATATCATTGAGTACGGAAGCTCTCCAATACCAGTGTCTATTCGTCTAAACCACCTAGTATTAGCTTACTTTAGATGTAATTTGGTCGAACATTTTATATTTTGTGAATTTATAGGTTGATCCTAGTAGTTAGACTCTTAGCTCAAGGTTTACTTGCTAGTGTTGTTAATACATACAATTTCTCCAAAGAATCCCTATGCAAGGTCTTGTTTTATCTACTTATGCAAGGAAATTAGTTGACTATTACACTTATCATCTGAATTTTTACTAGCATTATCACTAAAACAATTTAGTTGGCCACCTAAATTTTTTTAATGATTAATTATAGACATTAACTGTAATAAAAATAAGCCACAATTATGCTTAAAACTTGAAAATTATCCTCAATCAATAAGTTAATTAGCTAGACATAGCTATGAAGTTATTAAAATTAAATAAAAAAAAGAATTAAAATAAGAATGCAAACCAAAAGCTCATGACAAGAGTTATTCCTCTCAAAACGTGCTCTACTTTTCACGTTTGTCTCTAATTAATTCATTTATATATTATTTTTTTCTCTAAAACTCGACTATCTCTAGCCTTTACATAAGTCTCTATCAAACCTAATTTTCCTCAAAATTCTGACTTGACAAGGACCCATAGTCTGTTAGCAGAGTTTTGAATTTTTGGAAAACATGTGATGTTAATTCGGTATAACAGGGAGAGATAATATAATAAACACGACTTGTGATTTGTTTGAACTTCAATAGAAACTTTGTAGACCGACGTATCTTCTTAGCAACTAACTATACATCCAACTTGACGCAAGAAGTTGTACCGGATTCCCACTTTCATCAATAACAGCAACATCAGTTTCCAAACGGCTTTAACTGTATAGTCACTTACATCACTCATAAATTCGAACGCCAAACTCCTGTCAGGTGACTTAAGTATTGGTGTAGTGGTCAACAATTCTTTTAGTCCATCAAAAATATCTTAAACTCTGGGTCGAAGTTAAAGGTAGCCTCCTTTGTAAAAATATGCACATCGACATTGAGATTTTATAGAAATCATTGATGAACCTCGTGTAAAAACCTGCATGACCAAGGAACGAGAGAATCTCCCTCACTAAAGTGGGGTATTGTAAATTTCT
Organism: Papaver atlanticum; assembly: GCA_023531105.1. Classification (NCBI taxonomy): domain Eukaryota; kingdom Viridiplantae; phylum Streptophyta; class Magnoliopsida; order Ranunculales; family Papaveraceae; genus Papaver; species Papaver atlanticum. The sequence goes on from JAJJMB010008334.1 coordinate 6,461,809, forward strand.
AATCAAGTTTATCTTTGCGTTATCCATTTCGAGCCCATGAGAGGACACGATGTGGCTAGGTACAATTCCTTGGTTTACAATAAAGTGATATTTCTCCCAATTAAGAACAAGATTTGTGTTTATGAATCTTTTTAGCACAAGTTCAATATTTTCTAGGAAAATATAAAATGAATTACCATAACACTAAAATCAACCATAAATACCTTAATAAAAGGATTTACATAATTAGAAAATATACTAATTATGATTGTATCCCGGATCAATAACAATCTGATTGTATCCCGAATAACCATTCAATTTTTTTTTTGAATGTCCCACAAACTTATCTAACATCTGATCAATCAAAGGCAAATGAAGTGATCCTTGCGAGTATCTGAATTAAATTTTCTGTAGTCTATACACACTCTCCATCATGTTTGAACTCTTGTACGAACAAGTTCATCATCTTGATTTATAAAAACAGGAACACCTGACTTCTTAGGTATTACTTATACCGGGATAACCCATTTATGTCATAAATTTGGCAAATCACCTATATACTTAGCAATTTGAGTATCTCCTTCTTCACGACCTCCATTATTGATGGATTGAGCCTACGTTGAGCATCACGTACTGGTTTGATATCATCTGTTATAAGTATTCTATGCATGCACATGGATGGATTAATCCCTTTAATGTCAACAATTGTCAAACCAATGGCCGTTTTGTGCGCTTTCAGAACCCTAATCAAGCGTTCTTCATGCACTGTTGTGAGATTGTTCGCAATTATGACTAGAAGATATTCACCATCAACCAAGTAGGCATACTTTAAGTGATCTAGTATATGCTTAAATTCTACTTCAGGTGCCTTCACAACAAAAGGTAAAGGAACTTCATTAGTTAGGGTAAGAAAATATATGAGACATTACCCGTTTTAACTTCTTATGATGCCACTAAGGCACTGATAGGTGTAGAATACACCTTATTTACTATCTATTGGTTATGCTTTCTTTGCTATTTTTTCTTGTAAATTATGTATTTTACGCGTGTTTTTGAGTTATCAGGTACTTTGGAGTCATATGGAGAAAAGAAGAAGAAATCTATCTAAATTGAGCAAAAAGGGCAAAGTTGTCATTTCCTGGGAACACTAATTACATCCCAGCTAAGGATAGGGGGAAGCCCATAGAAGAGTATTAAAAGCACCAGAGAAATTGATCAGAGCCACACCAGCTTAAAGAATTAATAAGGGGCTGCCAGCCGGTTAGCCCTTATCAAGGTGACTGGGTGTTGAATAACTAACCCTACTTCTATAACCCTAAAATCGATTTTCCCTCATTCACTCATTATTACACCTGAAATTGAGACAAAGAAGTTGAGAACGAGAAATAAAGCAGCGGCTGCGCTGTTGTCTCAGAGAGATCGAAGTAAGGAAGAACCGAGAGATAAAATGTTACTGAAGAACGAGAAGACAGAATAGGGGTTTGGATTGAAACACATAATCAATGATTTCTTAGAGATGGGTTTGAAGTTTAAAAGGGGATCTATGGGTTTTTGAAATCAAAGCAGATGAGAAGAATCGATAGTGATTTGTTAATAGCAGTCAAATATTATGAAGAGAAGACTTAGTTGGATTGAACTGCTGGAAAGATGAATGAAGAACTGCAGCTGTTGGAAGAGATGCGTCTGTGATGGAATCGAAAATGGGTTGTCAAATTTGTTCTACAGCAGAATCAGGAGAGTGGGTTGTGATGATTCAAGATTGTGGTGACGTTGCAGGAGTATAGAATGGAAAAATCAGAGAAGAATTGTGTTGATTTCCATGGGTTTGAGTGGAAGAAGGGAGTGAATCTGGTGCTGCAATTTCAGTAGATTTGAGTTCATAAGGAATTGAAGATGTTAGAACAGCCTATGCTGTTGTGACATGTCAATCTATAATGCACCAATGGAGTGCTTCCATCTGTACTTAGTGATAGCTAAGAGTTAGCTGTATAGGAAGTCCATGAGTCCTTTGTAGAGTCTATCTGCTATATAAAGCAGCAGTTCTGTATTAACTTCTTAATCTGTTTTGGCAATACAATTTACCATTAGTCATAGATTCTTACATGGTATCAGACACCAAAGGGGAATTCTGACTTCCCTGTTCTGATCATGTACCTTCAAACCTCCATTAATGGAGTTTTTTTTATCTTCCGCTGTAACTTTACCACCACCATTACCACAACAACAATCACTACCTGCAACATCACAAAACACAAAACACAAATCAACAACAAAACCTACATCCTGAAGATAAATTTCGACTTTCTGATACACATACAACCTCATCACCTTCACTTCAATCTCTGATTTCAAATCAGATGAATCCAAACAATCACCTACAACATTTTTTTTCTTCTTTTTAATTATACAACCAGAAGAGGCATTTTGACTGTCTAAAACCTAATTTTGTTTTTGTTTTTGTTTTCTACAACCCGAAGAGGGATTTTGACTTCCTCAAACAATTATACACAACAATAATTCCTCACAACATCATTGCAACCTCCACCGCCACCATCATCAACACCTTCTGGAGGCATTTCGACCGTCTCCAATCTTCTTTTCATTTGTTATTTCTGTTGATTTTAGTTTTCAGATCTACATTAGCCAGTTCTTTTTTAGATTTCTTCAAGATTTGTTTTCTAGTTGCAATTTCCATTCGAATTCATTTTCTGGATCTGATTTGGGTGATGTTGATAATGACGATTCATGATCTCGATCCTTGAGATGTTGATATCTGTCCAGTATTTGGATTAGAGGAACTATACAAGATTTCCTGCTATACAAACATTCATCTGGTTTACTTCTGTTCCAAAAGTTCTTGAAGATATTTTGGGATGAAGATTTGTGAATTGAGTGATTCTTCTTCAAATTGATGAAGACTCGTGTTCAACCAATGATTTTTCATCACCAAGATGCAAACTCGTTGTTCATTCAAGATAAGTTCTCTCACCTTTAAGATTTGCTTTGCATACAGTTCATAATTTCAAGAATTTTATTTTGGTTTCCATCTTATTTGAGAGCACATTGAGGATATGTTTTGCCTAGAAATTGGACTGGATTCTTCATTCAAGATAGTTCTTGTGGAAATCTGCAGATCAGTTTTACTTTGTATTTCAGTTTAGAGAACATCTGTGATTTTTCATCACATTAATGATAAACTCGGTATTACTATTTTTTGATTCTTCATTGCCTTTGGTGAAGACTCGAAGTTACTGTGAGATTTCTGATCCAATTTTAGCCGCTTGAGTTATGCAGTTCATTGTGAGAGTGTTCCTTCATTTGAAGTTGTGTTGGTATAGTGTTGTGTGTGTGGTGTGTTCATTTTTCTTCAATCGTCTATATCGTCTTATGAACCTCCATCACAAGATCCTCATATGCAGTTTTAGATTAATGATGGAGCAGTATTTGTTGAGATACATATGATGATTTGTAGTGATGATGTATCGACCTTTGTGTGAGTTCCTGGATTTCATAGTTCAGCTGCAAGCTTGGATTTCTATTCTGCAGTCACAGATGGCAAACTTTGCACTATACTAGTGCTCAGTTTGAAGGGGAATATCTACAGGATTTGCAACTTTGTTTAACTATCTACAGATTGGTTTGATTTGCACAAGGTGTTGATTTTCAATATGCTAATAATACTTGTCCTACAAAGGTTTGTGAGTGACTTGGATTCAGTAGAGGGCAAAGATCCAAGTATTACAGATCGGATTAATTATTATGAGAGAGCTTTACAAGGGATCAACTACTACTATTGATACAAGAGCGGATGGATCAACTTCAAGAGTGACACAGTTATGGTTTGTATGGTTTGGCTTTCTTCTGCATCAACATCATAGCATATGCTTCAACTATGTCTCTCAAGCCAAGTTATGCAGTTCATTGCAAATTGCTAGTGTTTCTAAAGCTTCTGCAGTAGCATGGTTCTCCAGGATTGGTTTGCCTTGGGCTCTTCATCAGCTGTTAGAATATCAGAAGACTTTCCATGTGCAGTTTCTCCTTAAAAATCCAGTTGCAGGTATTCTAAGTCACAGTGCTTGATTAACAAACTAATGCATCAAAGTTACACTATGAATGCATCAGTTTGAGGGGGAATGTTAGAACAGCCTATGCTGCTGTGACATGTCAATCTATAATGCACCAATGGAGTGCTTCCATCTGTACTTAGTGACAGCTAGATGACAGCTAAGAGTTAGCTGTATAGGAAGTCCATGAGTCCTTTGTAGAGTCTATCTGCTATATAAAGCAGCAGTCCTGTATTAACTTCTTAATCTGTTTTGGCAATACAATTTACCATTAGTCATAGATTCTTACAGAAGATACTGTTGCTGCACAGGGAGTGATGAGAATGAATAAAACTATAGATGTATGTTAGGATTGCAGGTTTCAATGGCCTGAATTCGGCCGGGAATAGCTAGAAAATAAACGGAACTATGTCGGAGTTTTACGCCGACGAGTTAACTCAGTGATGCCAGCGATCCAACTCAGCTGAGTAAGAACAGTTAGCCGAGTAAGATGCTGACTAGAAAGCTGACTCTCTCCTCCCTTGACCGTTAGAGACTGTTAGTTTGACCATTAAGTTTAACAGAGCTGTAACAGAATATTCCGTTGGCAAAGAAGAATCTCAGATGATCGGCAATGAGCTTTCTGACCGGATTCCGGTGATCCCAGTAATTTTCCGGCAACCCAAAGTTACATATTTCTTATGTGAGTTTTTCTCACAGGCTTGAAAACTTAGAATTGGAATTGGATGAAGAATTGGGCCTGAATTTGGAAAGAGAAGATGGAAGGATTTGAGAAAGACTTGGATTTGGAAGTTGAGCTATAACGGGAAAGAGATTCTACTCCTAAGAGGATTGCAAGCAAATTGAAGCCAATAAATAGAGAAGTTCTCTACTTTTGTTTACACACCTCTACACAACACTTGTGTTTTTGCTTGCTTTTCACATCTTTCTTCTTTTAATTATTTGTGTGAACTTCAAAATTCTACTTTTAATTATTGGTGTGAATTTCAAAAACATGAGTAGCTAATTTTCTTATTGATTGGGTATGAATTCCTAGTTCTTGACGTGATTTGAGTTTTGTTTTAAACCTACTTTGAAGTTTTCACATGATTTTCGATTGTTTTTACTAGTATTAATGTTTATGCTTGATTGATAGGTCGTTTAGGTGGCCAACTAAATTGATTTGTTGATTAATCTGAAGCTAGTGGTGCTTAGGATATACATAATTGTTGAATAATTCACTACACAAGTAGAAAACACAAGACCTTGAGGAGGGATTCCGTGGAGCAATTGTGTGTGAAAACAACGCTAGAAAGTGGACCGAGCGAACCGAGTTTAACTACTAGTATGAAACCTAAATTCATAAATCTTAATGCGTTCATAGAATTATATCTTGTAAGCGAACCTCAAGGTGGTTCTTTTGAATAGAATCTGATAACTAAGCGGACCTGTTACTCAGTGAAACGAGGAATTTTGGGGTTAGCTAAGCGAACCTGTTATCCTACGGTTGGTGATAATCTGTGACTAATAAAAAGTAGACAAGAACATAACTTGACTCATTGTTTTGCAACGAAGAACGATTCCTTGATCTTGTCTCTCTTATTGGTTTCAACTTACACTTTTGATTGCTTTGTTTACTTTCTTTTTGCAAACTTAAAACAAGAAAATCCCCCTTTTTGTGACAATCTTACAACTAAAAATCTCTTGCTCCTCGTGGGAACGAACTTGACTACTCTATATTACTTGTTAATTAGGTAGAAAAATATTAATTAATTTGTTGTGGTTACGACACGCATCAAATTTTGGCGCCGCTGCCGGGGAGCAGCGAAGCAGCTTTAGTTGTTTTTCTTTTCTTTTCATTTTATTTTAGTTTTTAACTTTGTTTTCTAAATTTTTTATTTCAGGTACCAGTTTTCCATGTATGGTGGACAAGAGCAAGCATATTACAACAATTAGTACGGTTTTCAACCTCAACATTATGGCAACTTCCAACCATCCTTAGAATGCAATCAAAACCAATCTTTTAGCTATGATCAATATCCTACGGAACCTTATGGGTACTCTCATGTATATCAACAACCTTATGACAGGTATGTAAGTGAGCAACCACAAGGATGGGAGGATAGTTATGCTTTTGATCAGAAATTCTCTAGTTTTGCAGATAAGATGTGTACCATGATTGGGGAGCTTCAACAAAAGTTGCAAGAATTACTACAAAACCAGCAACCCTATGGTTGGGAGGAACCACATCGAGAAATTCAAAGGAATTCAGAGAAATTATACGAACAAATTACTCAACTCGATAAAAATAGGGATGAATCACTCCAACAACTTCAAGAGGATATGAACAATTTAAGAAGAAACATTGGTCAATACAAGGAGGAGAAGGATAAAGAAGAATTTTGTTGTCAAAGCAATAACTATTCAAATGCGCCTGTGGTGTGTAGTGAATATTTGATCGATGATTATGTTGGAAAAGGCCAACCTTTGGAAACTTTTGATGATACTAGTGTAGCTTACTCGAACCTTGATATAAATAATGATCAAGCACCTATTCAAAAGGTAGAGCTTGGGGATGATGTAATTAGTGCTTATAAAAAATTCCTTAGGGAAAGATATGAGTCAGCAGTAGAGTATGATCCTTACAACAATGAGGAAGTTATTCCAACTCCGATTCATAATAAGGATCATTCACTTATTCAAAAGGAGGAGATTGGATATCACTTACCTATTGTTATAAACGGTGTAATGGACTCACAAGAAGATCTTATAGTTTATACCGAAGAGACTTTTCTTAGTGAATGACCCGATTCCGACGATGAAAATGTTGAAGAGATGATGCTTGAGAATGAAACCAAGTTGAATGAATTTGTGGAAGACCCAACTGAACTTTCCGATGATTTTATTAATGCCGAGACTTTGGTTAGGATAGAAAATGACGAAGAATGGTTGCAAGATTTGATAAAGGACCAAGATATACAAGAGGTAAGTAATTAACATGAATTCTCTAAGGATGAAGAGGATTCTGCAAAACAATAGATTATGCAAGGTTTGTCTAACCCTTTGCATATTGATTCTTCTCCTTTACCTCTTATTGGTTTGAATGTATGTGCTTCGGAAGTATTTTTGAATGATTTTGTTTCTAGATATCCGCCATTGGAAACACTTGATGCTAACACTATGCAGGTTTGCCAAGAGGAATCCATAGAAATTCCCAAATTTTATGTTCTCTATATACTTCCGAGTGTAGACAAGACTAAGTATGGGGGAAATTTCTATCGAGCGATAACATCATTATTATTTTCTTGTGCTAACATTTGTATGAAGCTATTATTTGCAAAACGGGTACTATGGGTGGATCCCCAAATTTTCAGACTATTAGTGTATGGGGAATGAATCTTACAAGAGCTAAGTCGGGCCGACGACTTTAAACCAAGCGCTTCATGGGAGGCAACCCATTGGTTTTGTATTTCTTATCCTTTTGTTTTTTATTTTGTTATTTATTTTTCTTGTTCCATATCATGTTAGGATTTCCCACCTTGACTTTGTTAGGAGGATTCAATTACATTGAGGACAATGTAAGGTTTAAGTGTAGGGGAGTGGTTAAGCATATACATATATTAAAAAAAAAAAAAAAAAAAACTTTGCATAAAACCTCCAACTTGTAGAGATTTTAGAGTCACTAGTATTCTTAGGTGTTATTAATCTTTACGAGAAGTCATTTATTGTTTGTGGCTCAACTTAACCATGCAGGTGGCAAATGAGGTGTAGAAAGATATTTAGTCATAGAGTTGCTGATCAATCATTAGTGGAAACTACCCGTGTTTACATTATGTGAGGCACCAACCTTAAATTCTTTGTATCTGACTAAAAAAGTTTTTTAGAGTTTATGTCGCCGTACATTAATTCCGGGTAGAATGGTGAGCTACCCCACTTCGCACCAATTTCAGCACTGTTTTTGATCTCTTGAGTGCTAATTTTGTCAATCATGAGGGTGACGTATATAGATGAAAGCCTCCTTCTTTTAGTTCGCACCATTCTCTCGACAACAACGGGTCCATAGAAACACCATTATCATCAAGTGGAGCATCACAAGTTCGAAGGAAAGTTGAAGACGTTTAAGGTTTACAAGCAACGGAACAAGAAAAGAGAAAATTTCATATTCAAGTAAAGCAACATACAATGGGCAGATTTTTTGCATATACCCTGAAGACTTACAATACAATGAGCATAATTATATATCTAAGTTGAAGACTTATTTACAAGAGCAAAGAAAAGCAAAAGGTGAGAATTATTGAAGTTTATGATTTCGATACGATACAAGTTGTGAAGAATCAAGCGGTAAAGTACTTTTCCCACGGCCATGGTTTGTTTTATTTTTCTTGTCTAAAAAAAAATTATATATATAAAAAAAAAGAATGAAAAAAAGTGAATGAAAAAAAAAATGAGACAAGAGAATTTTTATTTTTATTTTTTTACATTTAATATTTAATAAGTCGTGAGGGAAGGAAAATCTATAAGGAAGTTTCAAGCGACAAGGATTTAAGGAAAATAGTTACAAATTGTCAAGGATCTATGAAGTTCAAGAGTTTATCATCAAAAGTTGAAGCCGAAGACGAAGACCGAGAAGATGAAGACGAGGAGCCGAAGACGTTTCTATTGGATGTTGTGAGAGTGGTGCTATCATAATTGGCAATCGGATGTGAAGGTGAGTAAGTAATCTCATCCTCGATAATAATGGTTGATTTCCTTTCTTAGAGATCGTCAGAAAAAGATTTTTACTTCCCACGATTTTGTGGGGTCTCCAGAAATTATTCGGAAGGTTTCCTTCCCACCATTTAACGTGTCGCAGGATTTCTCTCTTCATTCCTACCTGCACACATGTGAGAACCATAAAAGTGCGTCTTTTGAGTGCAATTCCATAAAACCCTTTTTGGTGAGGCAGGAGTCAAGGCGAAATGCTTATTGGTCGCTCTCAAACCTGAAATCTTTCATATGGCATAGGTTGACCGGTCACACTTTCTTCGATTAATCGCACTTTATATTTGAATTTTCTTTTATACTTCTGATTTCTTGACACTAGATTGATAATCTTTATGTTCTTATAGCTCTTTGGATACTTGGGACACTGGAACGCTTTGAAGTTAGAGTAGGTTTTGTGGGTATATCTCTAGTAAGCCCTCACGAGACTATAACTCGTCCACTAGGGACACCTAGGGGTTTAAAGGCTTGTTATACATGCTAAGTTTAACCGTATTCTCGACGAAATGGAGTTGTATGCATTTAGTTTAGTTTGCTCGGGGACTAGCAAAGTCTAAGTGTGGGGGAATTTGATAGGTGTAGAATACACCTTATTCACTATCTATTGGTTATGCTTTCTTTGCTATTTTTTTCTTGTAAATTATGTATTTTACGCATGTTTTTGAGTTATCAGGTACTTTGGAGTCATATGGAGAAAAGAAGAAGAAATCTATCTAAATTGAGCAAAAAGGGCAAAGTTGTCATTTCCTGCAAACACTAATTACAGCCCAGCTAATGATAGGGGGCAACCCATAGAAGAGTATTAAAAGCACCAGAGAAATTGATCAGAGCCACACCAGCTTAAAGAATTAATAAGGGGCTGCCAGCCGGTTAGCCCTTATCAAGGTGACTGGGTGTTGAATAACTAACCCTACTTCTATAACCCTAAAATTGATTTTCCCTCATTCACTCATTATTACACCTGAAATTGAGACAAAGAAGTTGAGAAGGAGAAATAAAGCAGCAGCTGCGCTGTTGTCTCAGAGAGGTAAGGAAGAACCGAGAGATGAAATGTTACTGAAGAACGAGAAGACATAATAGGGGTTTGGATTGAAACAAAGAATCAATGATTTCCTAGAGACAAGTTTGAAGTTTAAAAGGGGATCTGTGGGTTTTTGAAATCAAAGCAGATGAGAAGAATCAATAGTGATTTGTTAATAGCAGTCACTGATTATGAAGAGAAGACTTAGTCTGATTGAACTGCTGGAAAGATGAATGAAAAACTGCAGCTGTTGGAAGAGATGGGTCTGTGATGGAATCGAAAATGGGTTGCCAAATTTGTTCTACAGCAGAATCAGGAGAGTGGGTTGTGATGATTCAAGATTGTGGTGACGTTGCAGGAGTATAGAATGGAAGAATCAGAGAAGAATTGTGTTGATTTCCATGGGTTTGAGTGGAAGAATGGAATGAATCTGGTGCTGCAATTTCAGTAGATTTGAGTTCGTAACGAATTGAAGATACTGCTGCTGCACAGGAAGTGATGAGAATGAATGAAACTATAGATGTATGTTAGGATTGCAGGTTTCAATGGCCTGAATACTGTCGGGAATAGCCAGAAAATAAACGGAACTATGTCGGAGTTTTACGCCGACAAGTTAACTCAGTGATGCCAGCGACCCAGCGATCCAACTCAGTTGAGTAAGACCAGTTAGCCGAGTAAGATGTTGACTAGAAAGCTGACTCGCTCCTCACTTGACCGTTAGAGACTGTTAGTATGACCGTTAACTTTAACAGAGCTGTAACGGAATATTCCGTTGGCAGCGAAGAATCTCAGGTGATCGGCATGGAACTTTCTGACCGGATTCCGGTGATCCCAGTAATTTTCCGGCAACCCAAAGTTACATATTTCTTGTGTGAGTTTTTCTCATGGGCTTGAAAACTTAGAATTGGAATTGGATGAAGAATTGGGCTTGAATTTGGAAATAGAAGATGGAAGGATTTGAGAAAGACTTGGATTTGGAAGTTGAGCTATAATGGGAAAGAGATTCTACTCCTAAGAGGATTGCAAGCAAATTGAAATCAATAAATAGAGAAGTTCTCTACTTTGCTCTACATACACAACACTTGTGTTTTTGCTTGCTCTTCACATCTTTTCTTCTTTTAATTATTTGTGTGAACTTCAAAATTCTTCTTTTAATTATTGGTGTGAATTTCAAAAACATGAGTAGCTAATTTTCTTATTGATTGGGGATGAATTCCAAGTTCTTGACGTGATTTGAGTTTTGTTTTAAACCTACTTTGAAGTTTTCACATGATTTTCGATTGTTTTTACTAGTATTAATGTTTATGCTTGATTGATAGGTCGTTTAGGTGGCCAACTAAATTGATTTGTTGATTAATCTAAAGCTAGTGGTGGTTAGGATATACGTAATTATTGAATAATTCACTACACAAGTAGAAACACAAGACCTTGCGGAGGGATTCCGTGGAGCAATTTTGTGTGAAAACAACGCTAGAAAGTGGACCGAGCGAACCGAGTTTAACTACTAGTATCAAACCTAAATTCATAAATCTTAATGCGTTCATAGAATTACATCTTTTAAGCGAACCTCAAGGTGGTTCTTTTGAATAGAATCTAATAACTAAGCGGACCTGTTACTCAGTGAAACGAGGAATTTTGGGGTTAGCTAAGCGAACCTGCTATCCTACGGTTGGTGATAATCTGTGACTAATAAAAAGTAGACAAGAACATAACTTGACCCATTGTTTTGCAACGAAGAACGATTCCTTGATCTTGTCTCTCTTATTGATTTCAACTTAAACTTTTGATTGCTTTGTTTACTTTCATTTTGCAAACTTAAAACAAGAAAACCCCCTTTTTGTAAGAATCTTACAACTAAAAATCTCTTTCTTCTCGTGGGAACGAACTTGACTACTCTATATTACTTGTTAATTAGGTAGAAATATATTAATTAATTTGTTGTGGTTACGACACGCATCAGGCACCTCATATATCCACAAACTCCTTAGCAATTTTAACGTCCAAGTTTGGTAGGCTATGGATGTCCAACTCTGTGTTATTTCCTAGCACAACTCCGAGATTATCTTAATTTCCTAAATCAAGCATTTGTTGTGCTAAGGAGTCAATAACATCAATAGATAAAACAGAGTGACCATCACTTGGATACCACATTTCTTCAAATATATGAAGCGTATGACCTCCTTAACGAACTTCATGATGGGTGCGCAATTATCGACATCAATTTTCGTCTTTGCAGTTTTCATGAATGGTCTCCAAATAAGTAACGAAGTAAATGAATTTTTTTTTTATTCTGCATATACTACATAAAAGTCAACCGGAGATATTAACTCATTCACTTGAACTAACACTTCTTCTAAGAGAACCTTAAGATATATGTTGGACCTGTTTGCAAATTGAGTGACAATCCCTGTTTTTTTTTAAACAGCCCAAGATTCAAAGAATCATAAATATCGTCAGACATCACGCTTATAGAAGCTCCTAAAGCAAGCAAAGCACACTCGAACCTTTTAGTGCCAATAGTAATTGGCACTATAAAACCTCCAGGATCTTGACACTTTGCAGGCATCTTCTTCAACAACATAGCCAAAGCACTTTCGCCCACCTGAATAACTTTATTAGGAATCAACCTATCCTTCTTTGTATAAATCCTTTAAAAACTTGGCATATCTGGGAATTATTTTAATGGCTTCAATAAATGGAATGTTGATTTGCACCTTGCTGAAAATATTCATGATCTCCTTAGCTTGAGCTTGCTTCTTTTACTAGGAAAAGGAGGCAGTATGGTAAAGGTAGGAACCGTGTCCTTAGGTTTGCCGATTGGGGTTGGTTTTTCCCTTGGAACGTTTTCCGCTTTTACTTCCTTTTCTCAGTCGCCACCACCCTCTTCTTGCTGAATTGAGTCTTGTACTTATATTTCACTCCTTAGAGTTACAACATTGACGTACTCTCTTGATTCACATTACTCCCCTAGAGGGAGCAAATCACAAAGGTCAATCTCATCAACATCCACCGCAGTGAGGTTCTCATAGTATGATTTCAATTTATGATCGTTAATTTTGAAAATTTTCCCAGTTTTGGGACTAGACACTTTAACTGCTCCATGAGAAAAAACATTAGTAACAACAATTGTCCCAACCTATCGGGACCTTAGCTTGCCAGGTGATACCTTAAGACGAGAATTGAATAAAAGAACTTTCCGTCTCGCAACAAATCTTTTTCTATAAATCATCTTGTCATGGAAGAACTTTGTCTTTCCTTGTATGTACAAGAACTTTCATAAGCATCATTATATATCTCCTCTAGCTCATTGATTTGTAGATTCCTTTATTTCCCAGCTTCGTCATACTTCATGTTCCCCATCTATACCGCCCATAAAGCCTTGAGTTAAGTTCACTCGGTATGGACTTAATCTCACGATTTGAAATTTCATCTTGCCCACTAGTTTGTGGATGATACGACGTCCCAACCTTGTGAGTAATGTTGTACTTCTTTAGGGTATCATGGAGGAATTTATAAAAGTGTGAGCCTTTGTCACTGATAACCACACGTGGTGTACCATGTCTAGAGAAAATATTTTCTTCCACAAACTCATAAACAACTTGAGAATCATTAGTAAAACGGATTTAGCATCCACCCATTTAGACACATAATCCATCGCAAGAAGTATATAAAATTTTCCATATGAATTAACAAAAGGGCTTATAAAATTAATTTTCCACACAACAAATATTTCTACAACAAAGATCGGTGTGAGTGGCATTTGATTTCGAGCACCTAGATTGTATGTTAGTTGGCATCGATCATAAGATTTGCAAAAAGCATATGCATCCTCAAATATGATGAGACAATAAAAGCCACACTCAAGGAATTTGAGAGTAGTACATTTGGAACCAAAATTCCCACCACAAGCATAAGAATGACAAAAAGATAGAACGGATTGAAATTCATAGTTTGGTACGCATCTGCGGATAATTTGGTCAGCATAACATCTATCTCTCATAAGTGGTGGCAGTGGCATAGGAGTGGAAGAGGAGGGAAGTGGGAAATCATGGTGAAATCATTTATGCTTCGTTGGGGAGACTTGATGGTTATCATACCACTATTATATTTACTCCTTCAATTTCCAGCACGACTTAGTCACTTTCTCATTTGGGTGTATTGTTACACCGCACATGTTGTATGCCTCCAGACCAAAACCCTCGTGAGTATCCCCAATGTGACATTATTGATATCTTGAGCATGGTTTATTTTATTTCATATATGTGTAATTACTTGGTCAATTATTGACCTAAATGTTAGTCTTAGCATATTGATGAATCTAGCATGATCCTTAATGATGAGTCTGGCATGTTTTCCTAGAGACTAGTTATGTTCGTGAATAAGCATAAAGTTCCTTCTAAGACAATAATGATGCTTTGCATACCATAGATGTAGAGAGTCTGATTGGCATTGATGGTTGTAGCATATCATAGTGTCAACTGAGGAAACAATGATACTTATTGGATCAATAGGCATATGTCTGATGAGATTGGATCAAGCATACATGTATGTATGTATGTATGTGTGTGTGTGTGTGTGTGTGTGTGCGCCTATATATTTTGATGGGTTTGATGTGTCAAGTGTTTGACAGGAAATCCTATGAAGATCAAAATGCTAAAGCCAGCAATATTTGTAAAATATTTAATCTCGATCTATCATGTCGAAAGTAGTTCGAATGGCAAGATAGAGAAATTCTAATATTAACGATGGTAGATAGACCAGTGAAAAATTACTAGCTAGAGCAATTGAATATTACATTAATTAAACACTGATTTTAGAGAAATTAAATATTGCTAGCAGGACCAATTGATTTATCGATGAAAAGTGGTAGCAAAACCAATATAAAATAATTGGTATTTAGGCCTAATTAAAATTATGCTCGTCATAGCATTAAGCAGTAAATCCTAATATGGTAGAAGGAGCAACCAATGAGTGGTAGAAAGAGAACCGGCCAAATGGTGGAAGAGGGACCGACCAAATGATAGAAGAGGGACCAACCAAATGGTGGAAGAAGGACTGACCAAATGGTGGAAGAGGGACTGACCAAGATGGCTGACCATGGTGGTTGGGTGGTGCACGGACCACCATGGTGATAGCGGGACTATTTCTAATTATTTTGTATTTTTGTTGGTCTTCCTGGCATTTTTTTGGTATATCTCAGAAGAGTTTGATCTTGACTGAAAAACTTAATTTTGATGGAAAGACCAAGTAGGATTTCTTGAGGTAGTGTCCAAGATTTGAAAATATTATAGTAATTATATTTTAATATATTAAATGATGTAAAGACGAATGGTAGCGGCACCATTCATTTTATACATCATATGCTCTTTGAAGCAAAATTTGGTAAGATATGGTAGAAAAACCAAAAAAGAAAGTTTGGTAGAAAGAGGAAGTCCTAGATAAAGGAAATAAAAATAATAATAAAATAACCAAAAATGTGGGACGGACCGACCGGCCGACCGACGTTGCTTTCGCCAAATCTTTTTTATAATCCTTCCATCATTATCCTCTTCGGGACATATTTTGATATGCTCTTTAGACCATTACTATGTACACTCACACCATTTTCTCTGAGCTAACCGGCGGTGGCCCATATGTCCGAAAGGAGAATATTCACCGTTAGTTTAGAGAATTCTGCTGAGAAAAGCTATAAATTGTAGTAGTGATATATTTTGGTGAAAATATAATATTTCATAGGAATTCAATTGTTGAATATAACATTAGAATTAACTAATGAGTTGCTCTATACTAGTAGGCAATTTATCTAAGAGCATCATTGATTCGAGAACAGGGTACGGGATGGTAGAAGCAACATACCGACTCTGAATGTATATTCTGTATAATCAACAAACATCTGGGAAGTGTTGCAACAAGCGCCAGTAGTATTTTAGAGTCTCATCAGAGTGAGTTTTGAATACATAAGCAAATACTGAGTCATACAATATAAATAATAGAATATATAGAATATTGAAAGCTCAGTCGGGCGAGGCTCTAACATTGGCGTATATATTCATGCTTTGAAGAGGTTAGAGGATCAATAAGAAATGCCTGTAACGAGAATTTTATTTTAATTCTATTGCGGAATATAAAATATGAATTTCATACTTCTGATTCCGGGTAAAACATATACGAAATTCTGATATTTCTACAGCTAAGTAGAGACGATTATACGATTTTCTCCTTCTTCAAAAATCCATCATCAACACCATGCATCAATGTGGTTCTGAGAACTGATAGTATTCGCAGCAGCAATATCCCACACATTATTCTGATCTGAAGTAGTGTTATCATCTTGAACAAAAGCAGCATCACCAACAAGAGTACTAGCAATTTCATTATCAAAATTAGCAGCTTCAGCTTGAGTCTTTGAAGTTATAACCACAGTTGGAGTTCTGCGATATCTCTTTTTAATACCACTAGTACTAGCACTATCACTAGTCAGAGTAGAAGTTGGCCTTATCGATGAAGAAGGTTGATATTGGTTATTGTATGAAGATGAATCTCCAGCATCAGAATTAGCAGCCGAGAAGATGGAGATATGCGTACCATCAAAAGGTCGAGGTTGGTCTTAAACAATGAGTTGTCTCAACCTATTACCCCTTTGAGAACCAGGCTGCAAGAGGAGTTGAGCTTCTTGCTGAAGATTTCTTTGAGGAGGCAATAATGGTTCAGCAAATCCAAATCCTCAAACAGCCTGTGCTATTTCATGTCTTCTATCAGTCATATCAACACAATCATTTTCTTCATGATTAGGTACCTTACATATAATCAGAACAAAGGCGATAAAGATGCTTCTCATTAAAAAAACAAAATCACCTAGTTACACCAGCGATATTTGCAGCAGTAATACCAGTAATAAGAGATGTGTTAACATCAATTAGGATAATAACTTTGTACTTAGAAAAAGTAAGAGGGTTCACACCATCAAGTTCAACAACTCTAACCTCACCAACAGTATTACCAATCATTCTTAGGATATCAACATAAGTAAATTCAAAAGGTATTTATATTCTAACCACTAGGGAGAAACCGAGAAATCTAACTGATGATAACCTATAGTTTGATTCCATTCTTTTAAAACTATCAAATGACCATCAAATTCCAAGCTCATCTAAAAAGAATTGCCCCTATATCTTCATTAACTTGAAATTTAATAACAAAAATATTAGGTTCCAAACTACGCACCTGAACAAAACATTGATTATGTCTTTTTAAGTGAGGACAAATGAATTTAGCAACCCATTTTGCATCCTTCCAGGTCTTAACACCAGGGACATAAAGTTTACCAGCAAGACTATATCTGCAACCTCTATCTCCTGCTAAGATAACAATATTAGAATGCATAACCACTCTCCTTTTAATAGGTTCTTCACTAATTGAAACTTCCCCCATTTGCTGAGATATATTATTTATATCAAGGTCTAGCCATAAATGTGAACAAAAGTAAAAGTTTATAAGAACAGTGAAGGGTATGAAGGTCCAAAAACAGTAGGAGGTGTCAAATTGGTAAGAATATGTATGGGTGAAAAGATTAAGAAATATAGAAAGCAGATAAAAGTTTGAAGAAATCAAAGCTACCGAAGAACCATGGATAACCTCGTGAACAAATTTCTATTACAACAACATATGCACAACTACAATGAAAAGCCAACTTTAAAGATGCCAAATTTGAAACTGCCTACTGTGAAGATACCCCTTGATGTGATAGGAGTCTCTGTTGATAGAGCCTCTGTTGTTATGATCACCGAACTGGAATTTTCAAAAAGATGTTGAACCTGAATAACGACAGGTTGCTATCGATTTTTCAAGGGATTCCATACAAGAGTAGTCTTGTTTCTTTCAAAAATTTAGGATTAGTGGGAACGTTATAAACACCTTCAATTTTAGTTGATCTTACACGAATACCCTCAAAGGGTAAAAAATAATTTTTTTGGGGAGTCAATTTGAGAAAACTGTTTCCACTATGAGAAGCAACTTGTAGAAAGTTGCTTTCACTTTTGGAAGCAACTTGTAGAAAGTTTCTTTCACTTTTGGAAGCAACTTACACAATTTGTCCAAGCTTAATTTAAGGGGTAATTTATAAGTTGAACCCTATATTTCAAGGGGTGTTTAAATAACTTACCCTTAGGAGTAAGTTCCAAGACCCGAAAGAAAAAGACAATAGTGGGATAGACATTGTTTGCTGCCTCATTTGGCAACTTTGCATATTTCAAGTGTCCAAGCATAATTTGTTTTACACTGGCGGATTATTTATTTTCTTTATAATACCAAGTTGGTTGTTTTTGTTTTTTAATTATAAGAAACGGTACTTCAGATCAGAGTTATAAGCTTATAATCGTCATTGTTTTATTTACAAAATCTACCAACAGTTCTTGACTCTACAAATAGAGAAGCACATTACTGGAGTAGGATAGCCTTCTAGAACATAAGATTCACACAAGACAAGCAATTAGACTTGCTAATTTTTACAATATTGGCAAGTTTGCCAACCACAACAAACTGTTTGGAAGCATACGTGAAGAATAAAGTTTGAGATCAACTAGAAAATGTAGATAGATGAAACTTTATCTTGAAAGCATTTCCATTTGATACAAATTTACAATCATTTCTCACAATTTTTTGAGTTCAACTTTGGTGTGAAAACAGCAGAACTACTGTTTTTTGTTTCCTTAAAGTGATTAATATAGTGTGATACCAACACAATTTAACTGTAAATGGATGAAAACAGATTTCAGCTTTGTTCCCTGCTATTGTACCAATACATTCTATGAAGAACTAACAACAATACAGTTTTGCTCCATGCTGATATAATAAGACATTATATGAGAAGGAGCTATTAAGAATACAAATCCAACCCATTTGTGTACGCCGTGGAGAAGGTTGTGTATGTGTTGGAACCGGATTTTGAGTTTAACGGTAGCACTTGGTTTGTCCATTTCTCTTCCAGGCGAAATATTCTGTCGAGCTTTGGCACTTCTCATCTCTACCCTAGTTGGGTTGCATCCTCTCTTCTAAGCTACATATTCTACAGAGTTCTGGTATATCTCATCCGCGCGCTCTGTGGACACGTATACTGCATCAAGCAGTAAGCTGTGCCTTCGCCCATAGAATACATAAACAAATACCCCAACTACCATCCACATAGAAACACGAATCCATGTTCCAGCTCTGGAAAAGTTATACACAGTATATACATTTTAGATTGTTGAAGTGCTCAAGCCATTTATAATTTCTAGGGGATAGGTACAAAGAAACGTTGGGTACAACATCAAGCGATCATGATACTGCGGTTGAAGATTGCGGGTTTGACCTTTTTAGGCAGAGAAGAATGTTTTTGCCAAGAGGGTGAATAATGTTTTCCACGAGATTGTAAACATTGAAGAAAATAGAAACAGATAAAGCATAGAGTAGTGAATAGAATGCGTAGACTGACCCAAGGTTAATCATCAGGTAGACATTTATGAGAATGCAGGCAATAGGAAGAAGCGGGACGAAAGGGCAAATAAAACCTGCAAGAGATGAAAGTTGCAAACTGTGCATAAGAAACAAAAAAATTGTATAAACAGATAAAAGTTGCCACCAACTTATAAAATTATTTTCAGTTTTTTAATTATTAAGTTACCTAGGACCAACCAGTTCATTGATTATACTACATTCAACCGGGTACCAAACCTCATGCAACTGCTTGACTGTTGGTCTTACTTATTCAATATAGAAGAAACGCCAAAAGAAAGAAAGGAAAAGGACAAGCAGTTTTTTTGCAACAGAAGATCTATGATTGAACTTTGCATGTCACAACACATACAGAGCAGTTATGGCACAAGATTGGCCATCCGCCAACAAACTGGCATTCCTATCTTGAAGTAGCTAACGATATAATAATGAAACATACCTCCTGTGTGTCCAAAGGAGTGTCTTGCATCATCTTGGTCAATACAGGAGAGTGCAATCAGCCCACATAAAAGAAGTATGCCACCAATTCCACAAACCGAGTAACGAGCAACACTGGTAAAAAAAAGAATAAAAGTGTCATTCAAACTTCAAAAAAGCAGATTCCTAAATGTCAAAGAGGTATATATAATCTTGCTTTGGGCGAACAATTCGATTCGCTGAAAATCGAGAGACTCCGACCAAAACAATGAATGATAGTATATGATAACCCAAACACACAAAAAAGTTAAAACCCAACTCACATAGGCAGGTACGCAGCTGACGATCCGGAGGTAAGAGAAAGCACTCCTACACACACTGCAGTTATGCTCCAAGCTGCTATTCTGCGTCTTTCTTGCTCACTTGCTTTTTCTGCCGCCACCAACAGAAAGCATCGGTTAGTAACTTACCGAACAGAAATCTAAAGCTGAACTATGGAGAAAATAGCTATACCTATACAGATAGTAAGACATCTATTAAGAGATTCAACATAAGAAACACCATCTATTAAAAATGTGAGTGGTAAGTAGTAAGTGGCCGTGCACACTAAGTACGGATGACAGAGATATACTAGCTGCATCTTCTCCAAAAGAACCCCGTCATGTGATGGATCATGCAGACTACTTCTCTCCCCATTACCCAACCATTCACTCTGGCACATTACATGTATACAGGTGCCCTAATTTATCTTTACCTTGATTTAGTTGTTTAACAATGAGAGGATAGTCTACAGAAGCTTCTTCTTTGACAAGTGAGTTATTGCTATAAGCACTGGATGTGGTAACAGGATTTATTTGGTTTCCCCCATCATTCTCCTGACTGATACTATATGATGGCATTGGACCTATTGACCCCAAAAATGATTGTGAAAGCGGCACCGTATCTGGAGGGACGTATCTGAGAATCAGTATAGAAATTGCAACAATGGTGAATGCAAGAAGTGTACCCACACTAACCTGCAAAAACAAAGGGTGAGAATCAGAATAGAGTTCCATTTCTTAACCAAATATTACCGAAGTAGATCCACAATCAACCTAGTTGACTTACCATCCCTGCCAACTGTGAAACGTCCATAAAGAATGCCAACATTGCAGCACAGACCCCTGTCAATATTGTACTCTTGACTGGAACTTGAGTGCGTCTATTTACATCTGCAAAGAAAGGTGGCAGTAATCCATCTCTTGACATCGCCATAAGGATTCGTGGCTGAGAAATGAAAATAAGAATGTAGTACTAGTCAAGAGTTGGCCAAAGAAAAATAGTGGAGGACAGTCTTATCTACGAAAGAAAACCCAAGCTAATCTAAGAGACCCAAACTTAAGGAAGAGTCATTTTTATAGTAGGATTCTGTAAAATCTGTCAAAGAGCTCAATTCAGGATGTCTCTAGAAACAGTTTTGCTATATCAACAATCAATTACCTGAGGAAGAATTGAACCCATCAAAGTTGAACAGAGTGCAGTAACTGCTCCAGCTGTAATTATATACCTAAAAGATGGAGAGAACATTGTCATCAATCCAAACAAGTTTTCCTGAGACCCCTTAATTCTCCAGAGATGGCAGAAAAGTGTATATTGTAGATGCAAACTTATTACTTACACTGCCCATTGCATTCCATGACTAGCAAAAGCAGAGGAGATCGGGGTATCAGGATCCATTGCATAATAAGGCACCAGGCCAACAATGACAACTGACACCAGCATGTACAGGGAACAACAGATAGACAGCGACGCCCCTATACCCAGTGGTAGGTCACGCTGAGGATTCTTCACCTGCGACGAAGGTTTTAAGCTTAAAAGTCAAAACAATAATGCAATCCATAAAAAGGTGTATTGACTACTAAATTAACGAAGAGTTTAGTTGGTTATTTCTTTTTGGCTATAAGCGTTAATTCACCGATGGTTTATATAGTTATGTGGCAGCGGATCCCCGAAATTTCAAAAAAATTGGCCCAATCCCTATCTCGATCGAGAGGGGAGCTTCCCTCCTAAACCAAACTACACGAGATGGAAGCATGGAGGCTCAAACCTTTATCATGTGAGCCCAGTGGGCAAATCAAAGATGATCTAAAGCCCATTCAAGGATACCAGTAAAAAGTCATGTATACCTCCTCAGCTGTGCTGGCTACTGAATCAAATCCGATGTATGCAAAGAAGACAGTTGCAGAACCAGCAAGCATCCCATTCACTCCAAAGGGTAAAAACCTGTCAAATCAAATCAAATGATAAATATAAAGAAACCAAAAAGATGAAGTAAGGAACGGAGTGAATTACAAGATTGAACTCTCATTACCCACTAGGGAGTTCGTAGCCAGTCCATCCAGTCTTAAAACCCAAATAACCACCAACAATTATGATAAAAACCATGACAAATAAATTTGCTGTTGTGACAATAGCTTGAACAAATGAGCTCTGCAAGAAGTGATTTTTTGCAAGTTAAGTTGCAGATAGAATAAAAATTTAAACTGGAGGAGGTATGCATTAAAAAGGTATACAGGTACCTCTTTGATTCCCACACACAGAAGCCCAGTTACTACAAGAACTAGAATGGCAGCACATGGGTCAACCACAATATCAGTTCCAGGTATAAGCATGCGGGATAAGAAAAAAGGCAAACTGTCTGCTCCTCCAAAAAGCAAGGCCTGTAAGGAACATGAGAAAATGCGGTATACATCAAATTTATCCTCTCAGGTCTAATGCTTCACAATCATTACAGAAACATATACTTTCGAAAGCATTAAAATTTAAAAACCATTAATTTCCAAGTTAAAGTTCCTTAGTTTTCCAAGGACTTATCACGCAGAGAATCTGACTAGTGGATTTCAAAAACCGACAAGATAGATCTACAATAAGGAAGTAAATGCAAGCATTCGAGCAAAATCTTACTTAACATACTAAAAGAATACAACAAACATATCTACAGCTGTTGCAAATATAAACAATGGAGCAGACAAAGGGGATATGAATATCTAGTATTTCTAGTTTACCAGATTTGGTGATATGCCTCGAGCAACCGCAGATCCACCTATCGTATATTCAAGTATAAGAGCCCAACCAATAAGCCAAGCAACTCTGTCATCAGTATTTAAGTTATCCTTCGGAAAATTTGGAGAGAAAAAAGGCATCTAAACTGAAAATAAAACAGATGACCTTGGGAAAATGCCATGTCTGTATATTAACAAAGATGTGAAAAGAAAATATTTGTTTGGAGCACTTTATTACCCTTCTCCAACACAAATATATGAATAATGATAAGCACTTCCTGCAGACGGGCAACGACTAGCAAGTTCCGCATAACAAAAGGCCGATAGAGCAGCTGCAATACCAGCTATTAGGAAGGAAATAGTAAGTGCAGGCCCAGAATGTTCTCTAGCAACTGTTCCAACAAGTACATATACTCCAGCCCCGATTGTCGATCCAACACCTAGTTAGAGGAACCACAGATTCAGCCTTAAAATGTTTAATACCAGTTTGCAGAGAAACCCATAGGGGTTTTCTGCAAAGTGCAAACTATTATCCTATAATGCAATCAAAAAAAAATTGAATAAAGTTGAGCATTAATTTGGCATGACACTAACATACAATGCGAATGAAAACCGATTTGGATTCACAGCTTAAAGATTGAAATGAAAAGTTTTTAATCAGCAAATCTAACGAGTGACGATCAAATAAAGCAATGAAAAACAATAGTAAAATCCAACAAAACAAGATGGATTACACCAACCAAATATGACTCCTACTACGGGAGACTAAAAATTCATCAAAAACATAGTATTTAGAAATACAAATGAAGAACACTAAAAGAAAGCAATACTATCCATCAAAACAGGAAGAAACAAATTCAGTAGAGTACTTGTTAAAAAGACAAAAACAAATCCTGAATTTAACAAAATTACAAGGGGAAATACAGACAGGAGAAAAGAGCAATACCAACGGTCATAATTTTGAACAAACACAAAAACAAAACAAAAAACAATATGAACAGAAAAAATCAATCTCAAATCCATCAAGAGAAAACCCAACTCCTCAAAAATAAAAAATAAATTATTTAAAAAAAATGGAGGATGGGGTAGCTACCAATTGCCATGAGCTGAAGAATAGACAATTCCTTAGCCAATTTTGGGTGCCCACTCTCTGTTGTTACACGATTTGAATCAACTTGTTTTCTCCTTAACAAACCCCGAATTCCAGATGATAATGAATTCCCACCAGCACCACCACTTAGTGGATCACTATTGAAACCCATCATAAATAAAAATTACAACCCAAACCCAGATTTCTTCTTCTCTTCCTCCTCTGCCTCTTCCTTGGTTATTCTTCAATCTTCAATATATAAATTAACAAATAGAAATTAAGCAATGAACCCACCCGCTAACCCAAACCCCTTATATAAAGATTGATAATTTATTCTTCAAGGGGGTAGCGGGCAGATTCAATCTCTTTCTCTCTAAAGAATAAGAAGAAGAAGAAGACGAGGATGAGAGAATGACAGAACCTTCCTTTTTGCGTACAAGCAAAAAACTAGAGAAAAATAATTAAGAAGAAGAATCAGATAACGAACGGTGAATCAATAAATTTCAATTGACGAAAATGTCCCTAGAATGGATAGATTTAAACGTTAGCTTAACGGAAAACTCCCTAAATACAGAAAATAAATCTAAACAGGAACCCTGTTTTCGTTACTTTTTCTCTGAATTTGGTAGGTCAGATGTGTTCAATTATACGGGCCGGAATCTGTGATTTTATATTATTTGTTTTTCTCTTTCTTTTCACTTCATTTACTCAACCTTTTGTCAACCCTGACGTGATCATCACTCATTAAAACATGTTTAAGCTATGATTAAGAAGATAACAGAAAATTTAAGAAATCATTGAGGCCCTACTCCACTCCAGAATGCAAATTCGAATTGTTTTCAGAAAGAACCAGTGTTCACTGTCTCGATCTCTCTAAATGATGTGCATTATTTGCTACAGAACGACATTGATAGACAATGACCCTGAAAAACGACAAACTAGTCGAGTTGTATTCATCTCAACCATAGAAATAAGAAAATAAGTCTGGGAAATGTCCTCTAATCTTATCAACTTTGTTTCTTAAAACAAATATCTTGAAACTGCTAGTCAATTTTTTTCCTTTCTTAAGGTATTTGATTCTAGCGTAAAACAAAAGAAAGAGGTAAATTTGTTCTAGTTTGCCTTGTCTAATCTACAATCTTGCTAAAAATGGTCCAATGTCAATCCACCGCGCACAAGTGTAGTGGGGGAGTGAGTTTAGTTTGATCAAGGAAAGAAAACATACTTAACAGCTGCCATAAAAGCATGTCTGCACACGCATTTAATGAAAGGTATAGGAAGATCAACCAACAGCTGCCATACAAGCATGGGTTCAGACAACCAAACTTATATCAGTTCCCATAAAGGCATGTCTGACTACAAATCCAACTCTAGTCATATGTTCCCATAGCTCTCTTAATGCAGTGTTTTTATCCACCATGCAAATGGGAAATACCACAGGATTTCAACCAGGAAAAGCCTAATTTGAAATGGGCAAAGAGTACAAGTACCAGAATTCAATCAGAAAATGCAAAAAGCTATGCCAAAAACTGAAAACTAAAATGTTGCAAAAACAAAACAAAAAAAAGAAACGGGAAAAAGAAAGATTTTCCTATAGAAACACATAGAATACAATTCAATGATTGACCTGGCCTTATGGGTTACCATTACATCATGACTTACAATTACAAATGAGGAAGACCAGCATTCTGAAAGAACCTTTTTTTCTGTCAGAAGCGCCTTTGATTATATTTATCAGTTCCATACCGTTAGGAAGTTCTCTTGACAGCTACCAACACAAAATTACCAACTAAAATACAAAGTCATATACTAGTATTTAACAATATCCAAGTCACTACCACAACAATACATCCATCTGGTAACTCAAACAAGTATCCTCCGTAGAATGGAGCAATATCTTTCTTCCTTAAAGGCACCACGGTTGATGTAGAAAAAGTTTTTTTTTCTCTCACGTGTCAGGAACGCTGTCTTACCCTCCTACTGTTATTACCATCCTCACTGTTAGAAAGCTGACCCCAAACACTTCGACTTTTTCCGCCGCCGCCTCCACCACCGCTGCTACAATCATCCACACACCCAGCTACTATCTTCAAAAGCTCTGACTGCAACGCTGGACAATTTTCTTTGAGATACTCGAACCCATTAGATCGCATGACGGCTGCATCGAGAGTGGGCATTGGAGCAATGAAGAAACGAGATATTAAGTACAGGAGAAAAATAGCAAACGGAATCAATCCGAAACCCTAGGCTCCGTTCCCGATTCCCGAATTTCAGTTACTTGGGGAGGAGCTCCTGAAGAATGAAAAACTTCATAAACATAATAAACTTAATGAAAAGCAGCAGTATTTTACATCATAAGTTCCTTTCAGACTTAATTCTCAGGACAAGCTTGAACAAGATGGTTCCAAACATCCTCACACGCATATATGATGTAAAAGAGAATTCACTGAAAATACACTGCCTAAAAGAAGTTGTTGATCATCACATTTTTCTAATTTTTATGGGGAACAAAATCAATCTCCCAATCCAAGATATTCTATTTTAGTTTTATCCGGAGGAAAGTTACCTGTATACTGTACCTATGTCACAGTTTAAACTACAGCATTATCGAGTCTATCTCATACTTGGGCATATTGTGCTGATTGGTGTTAAACACCCACACACGCTGTATTAGTCACATGCGCCATGTCCTACTAGTGTCCAACACCAACGGAGTAGCTTATCATTGTCACAGCCTATAGCATATTAGAGATGGTACTTGATACTTTCAGAAGACATATGCATCTTTTTAAGTAAATTAATCCAAAGTGAACACTCTAAACTGGTAATTAAGAAAGGGGTCAAAGGACAAGTATAGTCAAAGTTTGTATTTATAACTGGAAGACACAGGAACATAGCTACAAATTCACACATCGGGACATATTAAATGTACCAGAGGCATGGAGAATCGAGTTTAATTTGAGTTTAATAGTTTACCTGCAAGGTTTTCAGCCGCAAATTTCAGACAGACAGCTTTCAGCTCTGTGGCATGGTAACTGTCGGCCAACGCCAGAGTAGTTGCAACTGAATTGATGGCTATATCTTTGCACAAGTAAGACTCACACATCAATCTGAGTCTCACCAAACCGTACTTATCTGCAGCAGCTAATAACTTCCCAACTAGTGTATCAGAAACACAAGATGCTGTTGATGCAACTAACTCCTCATCTTCAATAAGAGCATCTTTGTATATAAAGTGAAGCATAGCCTGTCCAATGCGAGATGAAACTTAGGTAAATAAGAAAATATGGAGCTTTCTAACTTTTTATCGGACACAGATTTTAAGATTAACTCTAAGGAATAAAGACAAAAACAATGCTCACCTTAAAAACCTTTGGCTCCAGATCTTTAACAACTACCTCACATTCGTCTTCCTCCATACCATCCATCAATTCATCTCTAAATACAGGGGATCGTGCAGCCAATACCAACTTATGAGCATGAAACTTTTCGCCAGCTACGTTGAAAACAATATCTGAACCTTCCTGATTCTCAAGTAGCATACCAAAGTGGGATCCAATATCAGAATCTGGAACCTGGATTGAGTGCAATCTTGAGCAATCTGTATTAGAAACTACAACACCAACTGTGCAATCAATTTTTAAGCAGTCGTCCTTAAGAAAATCTGACGTTTCAAGCACCGCTCGTCTGTAAAACCTCTTGTAACCCCTGAAGACAAATAAGATCAAATGAAGCTCAAAAAGGGGTTAAAAAAAAGGACATCCAGGCAAACAAACAACAACAAAAATCGGAGGTTTAACTCCTATGAACAGATCGGAGAGTTGCCAAGTAAATTAAAGAAAAAAAAAGCAGACTCATGGAAGAGATCAAAAAGATTTGCACTATAGAATATGTTTTACCAGACAAGGAAGAACATGAAACGACAAGATTTGACATAGTAGCATACCAGCTCTCTAGCAACTGCGGAGACTACATCAATTGATGAGGGCAATCAGTTATTGACAAACCATTGAATCTACAGCCTATATCCATTTTCAAGGGGGGTATTGATTGTTAGATTCAATAGCTCACCTGTCTTCTAATTAAACTAAAATAAATTACCACGAAACTGGTATCTCTGCTAGAAGATTTCTTTAGTTAAACTGGTATACATGTACATTTTAACACGAAACAGTATGGAATCCGTTAACATCCAAATAAAGGCATAGCGAGCTTCCATCCAACAACAAAGAGGCAGAAGAGATTAGATGCAACTGGGGCAAGAACAAAAGGTAGTGCCTTATCTATTTTCCGTAAGATTGTTGCTGATACAAGAGTTGCAATTTTGCAAGGATATCAATATACAAGTACTGTTCAGCAAAACTTAGACTAACATAGGAGTCCTCTTGGCAAGGATACAGGGAAGGAGTCAGCTCGGTTAACTCTAGACCAAGCCAAATCTTAATATGTATCATCATTAGAAGTTAACCGCCTAATTATGTGGCTACGGTACATGATATACAATTTAAGCATTCAGCTCAAAGTAGACTTTTTCCCTTATCAGCAGGTAATACTTGTAACATGGGTATATGCTAAAACAGTTCTACATTGTTCTGTAATAACCAAAACACAATTTGAGCTAAAATTCGTCAATTCAACAATTGTGGCAACTACATTAACAGCTCTATGTTTACATAGACCTAAAGATTCAAGTATCAGTTTGTCACAAAACCACTAACTGCCTACTGCTGATATGTCGAATAATAATCGAAAAAAAATCAAATTTTCAGATAACAAACAATCAAAGAATTGTATAAATAAATCTTACCACATACTCCCACGATATTTCAAGGTATACGGTCCACTCTCTAACGAACGATCAAAATGACTATGAACTTTATGTTTTCCTTTCCCACTCTGATCCACCAGTGTCAACTCAAATAGCGCTCTAACATCTGTACCTTCACTAGCTAAAGCAATGAAAACAGAAACATAAGCTGAATTATCTTCAGGATTCTTCCCATCTGGATAAAAATAAATCGCCCATTGATAACCTCCAACAGTAAAAGTCTCACTAGCTATATGTTTACCAATTCC
Source organism: Papaver atlanticum (assembly GCA_023531105.1). NCBI lineage: Eukaryota > Viridiplantae > Streptophyta > Magnoliopsida > Ranunculales > Papaveraceae > Papaver > Papaver atlanticum. The sequence goes on from JAJJMB010008334.1 coordinate 6,490,729, forward strand.
CATTCCTTTCGCCAATGAATAACCTTGTATCACAAATTTATGAGACCCATTAACAGTCTCTGTCACTGACCTAGAACTTGTTGGAGATATCAAACTATTCTTCTCTGATGAAAATAATTCTGGCATTTTTTGTACCTAATTTTGCCAAAATCTCATTTCAAGCCAACAAAGGGTGAGGAATTTCAAGAAAAAACTTAATTTCACCACGAATTTCAAGATAACTTGATTTTATCAAGATCTTGATGAAGATTTTTGGTTGAAACCTAATTTTGGAAAAGAAATTGGAAATTTGAGAAATTTGGATTATTATGTAAGGGTTTAATTTGAAGATTGGGAGAGAGGGAAGATCTGGCGAAATTAAGATTTTGTTTTAGGTTGTTCTGTTTGTACTGAAACAGAAGAAGAGTTTGTTTTTCGGACAACACGAGATGAAGGTTAGGATAGTAAAGAGACTTTTATGCAGATTTAACGACAAACAGTTTGGTTGGTGCAGTAATCTTTTGGTTAGTATATTAGGGTATGTTTGGCACCACAAATATATTTTAAAGACCTCGAGCCAAGTTCATTAAAAAGAACGGAAGGTTCACATTTGAGTAAAAAAAAATTTTCTCGCTCGCCCTCCTGGAGCATTTTTGAGCTAGCAGATATTTTTCTTGATCCAAATGGAATAATTGTTTGAAAAATCCAAAGATAATCAATTTTGGGAACGTGTTTTGTGCACACTCCTTAGAAAGGATCTAACAGTCGGCTTCATTAGTATGCGCGTTAAAATATTTGTCTCTTATTAGGTAAATTCCAAGTTAAGTTAAAGTACAATATCGAATTTCAAGTGAACACTCGTTAGAAAATGTAAACAAAATGGGATTCCAGATTTTGGTCATGAAATTTGGTTACTATGAAAGATAGTTCTATTTCCGTCAAGGTTCGAAAGTGGGTCATGTTGCACAGTCGTGACAGTTGTAATGGTTTTTTTCTCTTCTTTTTTTAAAGAAAAAAAAAATACATGCGAAGGAAAAAAGAAGGCCAAGCCTAAAACAGAAGTCAAAAGACTGGAATACAAAAGCAGTAACCACTTCAACTAAGAAAGCCTTAAAGACTGCCGAACCAATTGCCACTAGCAACAGTAGAACTAGCGATCTAGAAAGGGAACAAGCAACAATGAAAAGAATGGCATGGGTCATATGAAACTTTTACCATGAAATATAGTTTATCCAATAGACCACTAGTTTCCATTCCTTACAAGAAACCATTTACAAGAAACTTTTTTCTCTATTAACACCTAATGGATAAAACTTCATTATCTGTGATACTAATAATTACAAATGCTATTAAAGGAAGAATTATTGCATTTTTAAGGATATCGAGCAAAATATTTGTTTTCTTCTCGTCGTTGTAATAATCTCCAAAATTTAGACGTGTTCAACTTGTAGTCGAAATATGCCCGAATAATAAATGTAAGCGGTTGCCCACTCGGCTTGTTAGTCTATATCATTAGTCATTAATTTTTTATGAGTTCCGATTTCTGTGACATTTGCTAGGTTATGACATGGTTTTGAAGTGGCACTTTACCCTTACGAGGAATGGTTATGATATCCAAGTACAAGGCTATACTCTTTTGCTAAGGTGTTGTTATCTTTTCCAAGAGCCTCACCGACTATCAAAATCTATGTGTGGTTCTACTTTGAGCCAAGATCTAATTATTGTTATTCTAAGTTGAGTAGTTTATCATAGTCAAAGGTTTCTTTCCAAATGCTACTTTATTTTTACTTCCTCGTTAGAAGGAACTCTCTAAGTGAATTTTGATAGGCGGAAAACCACTTTTACTAGTGGGAAAGCTGATTTTGGTAAAAATTATTTGACTTCGGATGGAATTATGAATAAATATTACATGTCAATAACTATTCTTCATTGTTAGGTAATCTGGTTCGGTCGCTTTTACTGACAAGCAAGATTATCAACATTTTAACGTTATAAGAATACAAAGATATTGAGTACTCCGAAGGAATTAAGATACTCTTAAGATATTGTTATTATTTGCTGAAAGAGCTTTATTTTAGTAATCCTCTTTATTTTTAGTTGTTTGAATTACTACCAAGATAAAATGCTGGCATTTGTAACCTGGTATTGAATACTTGGAATATAGTAGTATTTCATGTTTGGGAAGAAGATCTTTTTATGATGGCGTATGATCTAACCCTCGAAGAGGAGCGGGATGATAAATGCTTATTACTGTTAAATGGTAGTGATTCGGTAGCATTAGAAAATGGAGAGTCGCCAAAATATATGAACACAATAAAGGTAATTAGGATAAAATAGCAATTAATGTGAATATCTATTTTAGGTAAGGCAAAGAGTAATACGAGAAACCAAAATGTAATATGATCGTTGACAGGGGGAAAGGTTTTTTTAAATCCATCATATATTGACATGAAGTCAATAGACTTAATTGAAGTCAACTCTTTCTTTAGTAAAAGTGATTTTCCCTATAACAATTATCTTCTTAGTGACTAGTTGGATCTACATACTATAAAATTGAAACTTAAGACCAAAGCCAGTTGACACCGTTTAACTTTTCCATTTTCTCGTCCAAGTGGATGGGAAAATTCCATTCTCCATGATGGCCAATGGATAAATTTAACAATAATTCTAAACCGATAATTGCAGAAACTCATCAAACACAGTATTAATTGTGTGGCGCTGACATGGCAAGGTGTTTATAAGAAAACGCGTGATTTCTTACGAAAAGTTTGTTTTGGTCCCACTTTGACAGTTGATATAAGCATTGTATCTTTGAAAAAATTCGACCGTTGGATAGGATCATAAAAATCTTCACCTTTTTACTTCACCCTTTTCTCTGATCTCTTTCACGATCAGACTGGTCAGCTTTTTGCATGATTACATCCAATTACAATTTTGGGGAACGATAAAATACACCAGAACATTTAGCAAATAAGAACAATTAACTTCTCCTAAGTAGATCATTTGTATGGAATTTATTCTTTTTTCCTACTTAATCAATCTCCTTATATCTTTTTTTTGCGAGAAATCAATCTTCTTATCTTTATCTTTATACTAATACTAATATAAAGAAAAGAGGTGTTTTTCACATGTCCAACAGGAAAATACCCTTCCGGGTTTTTTTTCTGTCTACTTTTTCGTAGTTTTCAGTCACATGAAGGGTACATTCGTAATTGTGCCAACCGTAAATAAAATCTATACAATCTGAATCGTGTTTTCTAGCGGTGTTTTTTTCCCCAAATCTTTCTTCCTAAATCGACTATAGAGGTATCATAGAACGATCCTGATTTTACAGAATGGTTTAGTAGAATCCCTTACTCCCGCAGCTTCAATTTTTGAATTTAATTTTTGTCAATCAACCCCAAATTCAACTCATATGAATTTTTGAGCTCTATATTTCAGCCATTCTAATCTGAGTTGACATTGACTTCAATTTGTAATAATGGTCACTGGATAACATTTACAGAGCCAAGGATGCAAGGTTGAGGTAAGAATTGTGTATGTCAATAATATAAGTGACTTTAATTTTTGAAATGTAATTTGATTCATGAAACATAGCCTTTAACATTTGAATGGGTTCGGATTTAAAGGTTTCCATGAAATGATGCTTCAATTAGACTGTCGATTTTGGCTGATTGTTGAATCTCAACAGTGTAAATACAATTTATTTTACATGAATTTTACCTGTTTGACAAAATACCCCAGTGAAAACTTAGTATGGGTGTTTCATTTAGAATCTTAATTTCACTATCAAGTTCAACAACAGATAATACAATGCATTGAAAACTCATCGTACAGAATTACCTATTAGAATGTATTGATTTGAATATGAGCTTATGGAAACTTTGTCTATCATGTTTATATGAGCTTATTGGCTTAACCTTTTGCGAACTCTCTTTCAACAGTGGTACTGATGACCTTAACTTATAATGATTCTCTACGTTTTTCGCATGTACGTAATGCTTGGCCTTAATTAATTAGATATAATAATCCCTGGTATTAACGAATAAGAGAAAAAGAGAAAGTTTGTCTCTAGCTTGCTTCCCCATGAGATCTGTAAGTTGTAGTAGATTAGCAATTTGTATAACATAGGGTATTTAGTCCAGTTCCTGTCAAAGGTTCCTGGATACACTATTCTGTTTTATGAGCTAATTTTTTACACTTTCTTTTACAGTTCCTTCAATACGATCCGAGAATGGCTCGAGGAAGAGACCCCGTGAAAGTCCGGCACGTATTGATGCTTCAGCGGAGGCATTTAACTCCGGACCCCGTAAAAGTTCAAGACTTATCAATTAACAGGATCAATGTCACAGAATACACCATCAAACAAAGATCTCTGAGGTACATTTCCTAGCGAAGGGTAAACTATTTAATCTTTTACAACTTCAAATGCCTTCATCCACAAGTTTTTTTATTTGGATAGATAAAGTTCGTTCAAAATTAATGTTGATTTGGCAGTTAAGAGATGATAGACGCATTTATGTGTCTATTTTCATCTCTATTGTGTATATTTTTAGTACCCATTTTTGTACTAATGTTGGTATTTTATCCCTTTGTAGGTATTTTTGGGGAATAAACATTTTTGGAAAAATTGGCTCGAAAAGTTGTTAAAGGCTCCTGGGAGGACACTTGCTATTCGGACTCTCATTTTGGATAAGGGGTAACCCATTTCCAAGCAGCTGCTAAGCACAGACCGGCACTGGATAGGGGGAGGTCACATTTCTTCTCAAATTTTCAAAACAGATTTTGGCGGGAAAATTTTGTCAGAAAAACAGAATTTCTGTTTCGAATTTTGGATGATTTTTAAGGCGATTCAATGGCTGATTTTCATTGGGTTAACTCTGTTAAGGATAAACAAGTATGGTATGAGCTGTAGAATCGATTAAACAGGGATAGAAATCCGTGTTGGAGCAAAACAGGGAGAATTCACAATTTGAGTTATTTTCGGTTTACAAAAGAATTTGTGAAGAGTTTACGGCAAGATAGGAGTGTATGGAGTCCTTATTCAGTCCTGGGAGAGTTTAAGAGAGTTTGGAAACCAAGTTGACGCGTAAAAAGAAGATTAAAATCCCGTAACTTGCTGTTGAAAAAGAACGAAAATATTTGGATTAACTCGAGTGATTTTGGGGTTTGGTGGATATATATAGGTTGATTCGAGTCATATTTAGAGGTACGAACAATTTGGGGGAGTTTGGAGAAGTTTAGAGCTATAGAGAAGCGAGAAAAAAATCAACAGAGTCGAGTTCAGAACTTTCCTGCTGCTGCTGAGAAGAAGAAGAAGACGAAGAACATTAGACCTTCAGAGTTAGTCGCAGAGGCAGACTTATTTTCAGTGACAACGAGGTACGGTCGCATCTTCCTTCAGTCACCGAAGCTCTTCAGCAACGACTCAGACTTCTGTTTTAGACCTTCAGCAACTACAGAATCCGCTGCTTAGCACTTTTCACTCTTTTAATCAACTTTTGAACACCAAATATGTATTTTGAGCAAGTGATTAATATGAGGAGCTAAACCCCTTAGCCGAGGCGACGGAGGAAGCCATTGTTCCATGAAAAGTGGTATAATTCTATTTTAATTATTTATTGCAATTATTTTACATGATTATTTGCATAGAACTTAAAAGAAAAATTGGTTTTTATTGAGTAGTTGTGAAGTGTTTTGATGGGACATGCTTAGTTTTAATACTTTTGATGTTTCATGCTTCGTGCTTACAATTATTACTTCAAAAATCTATTAGAGGCAAATATTAGAATCACTTTAAAGAAGAATATTGCATGAATATTGATTAGAGTTTATCAATTAATTGGTCAATGGTGGAATCCAAAGTCTCGGTATTTTCGTATTATTGTCAAAACAATTCTATTTAATTTTCGAAAATCCTTCACAAGTTCGAGCAACGAACCTTTTTACCACTACAACTATAAAACGATAGCAAGAGATACAACAAACATGTATCCAAACATTTAGTGTGCTGAGAACCGGTGAAGGGGATACAAGCATGGATCACAGAATCCTTTCCCTTCTTACATATTATAAGCACACTTTATATACAATAATGACTAAAAATTATGGGTTTTTTTTTCTTCATATGATGAACACTACTGTCGTACTTCATACTTCACTTACCTCATTTAGTGGACTTTGATTTTGTTTAGGTGTTGGTACTTTGTTATAGGCTACATCAATTGATTTAGCTTTGATATTGTAGTAACATATTAAATTCATCCTTAATGAATTCAGGAGGTTAACCTATGAAATGCCCAATGTTTTTGCTTCCAAAGACATGGAACCTCTTTTGTAGCTTACATATGTTGTTGGTTTTGACTTTTGAGATTTATCTTCTTGAGCAGTTGGAACCAGCAGATCTTGATTTTTACAATATTGTATATGTACAAAGTTAGTTCCTATGAAGTTTGTTTTCATGGAAAACAAATATTGTTGTGGAGCTTTCGGTGTTGGAGATGTTTATTCGCTTTTAAGCAGGTACTAAACAAGAAAATCTGTTGTGCCAGGCTGTTGGTATTGCCATCGACAAGGGGTGGTACTGCCTTTGTTGCCACAACTACACTAATGGTCAAAAGAAAGTTATCCATTCAAATATATGAGCTCTTTCCCACCTTTTTTATTTAAAATATGGACGCAAATCATTATACATAATGGTCAAGTTTGACATTTTATATCCCGTCTTTTTCAACAAAAAAACGGATAATTGTAGTTAACTGCCTACGTGCCAGTTATCCTACTTAGGAAAAGACATATAAATCCCTCTCATGAACTGAGTCGACCTATTCAAAACCGTATCAAGAGACTGAGTTGCTACCTAGTTAAACCATGGACAATCCATCTTCTTCTTCTCAGAACTGGAACATGTTCTTCCCCAAATTGAATCCAATAAATCATTATTAAAAACCCTAATCAACCAAGTATACAAATTAACCCATACTGAAACTAAATAGATTAAGAAATTAAAGCCTTAACGGAACCTCCGAATTCAATACAAAACCAGCATGCAGAACATTACAATCTCCGTTGACTATGTCAAATTAACAAACTCAAACCAAAAAAAGCTCAATTGTTATTTTCCATTAAATCACTGGAAAAAAACTCAAACCATGTAGCGATTTGTACCTCCCCAATTTCCCAAGAACCGAAAAATCCACAATAACATTTCAGCTTCCCTAAATTCTCAGGAACCCTAATTTAGAAAAATGTTCAAATTAACATTTGATTTAATTGATGAATCATCAAATCATAAATAAAATACAACAACCCACACAATTAACAACATACCAATTAACAACAGTTGAGATAGATGGGTTTTGTTTGTGGTAAAATTTAAATCGCTCCTTTGCTGCAATCCTTAAATCTCTTTCATATCTCAGTCATTCTTGTTGTGAACTTGAATTTGAAGAAACCCAACTCCGAAAACCCACTGAAATTCTTAAGACTCATTAAACTTGACCATACTCCAGAGAAAACAACCCAATACCTTGATTGATTTCTCAAACTGGAAAATCTATTCTTCTCATTTTTGTAGCAGAACTCAAAAGTTAACACTTCCAAGTCTTTCAGTTCACTCATTAAATGTTCTCTTTATTTACAAACACTGGCCAGAATTTCAATATCTAACCCTAGTTTAAATGGAAAAGAGATAACGAAAAAAGAATTTGAGAGGAAAAGAGAGATTGGAAAAAAAAAAAAAAAAAAAAAAAGGAGATATCACCCATGCTTCTTTTATGTGGGCAAGGTTATGGTGGTAATTTTTCAAGACGAGTTTGACTTATTGAACGTCTCTGACCAATTTGGTGGGTCAAGTTGTGAAATCTAACAGAGAGTTTTGGCCATATTATTAATTACATGCTCGGAAGTTGATCATTTTCTTAATTTACCCTTTTATATAAACTAATATTTGTTTTGTTTTAGATGGCACCAGTTTTTTTAAAATAATCTTACAAATCTTATGATTAAATGAGACCCGTTAAACATGATTTAATTGGGGGCCCCAAAAAACAATTAGGGGCCTCACCCATTTTATTTGCACCCCAAATTTTTTAGGGGTGTATTAAAATTTTGTGAAAATACTATTTTACCCTTCACTAAAAATAAATCCTAAAAACCTATTAACCCTTAATCCTAAGTCTCAATTCATTTCTAGTTCTAAACAAAAAAATCACTCCCTCCCCTCTCACCCTCTCGACTCTTCTCTTCTCCTCCATTAACGACTCCAAGAAATAAAAAAAAATCTTTCACTCGAAAAATTTCAGTTACAGTAAAAGGGTCGTCAATTCGACAAGCCTAAACCCAAACGATTTTTCATATGCATGTAGAGACCATAAAAAATCGTTAGGGTATATGATGATCAAAATAACGACCATATTTCTGCTTTTCATATTTTTTTTACCCTAGATTAGAGTCGTTAACATAATATAGAAACCTATGACGATACTCTATGAACGACCCTTTTTTAAACGTCAACGACCCCAGGTGAAAAACAAATAGCCTCTCTGTCCCAAAAAAATTCAGAGTCGTCTTGGTATAAACACACAAAATAACGACTCTTTATGACCCAAGCTAAGAGTCGGCAGGGTATATCATATTACCCTGACGATTTTTCATAACCTGGAAAAGTTGCAGGTTTGAGTCGTCATTTTTGGTGTCAATACATTGACGACTTTATAGAGTCGTTGGGGGTATACATTCCTCGACATTGACGACTCTTTCTCTGTGTTGTGACATATATCCAATCTATGGGAGAATTTAAGATAATCTTACCATCAACACAATCATCTTTGTTGCTTGAACCTTCCCCAACATTCTCCTACTTGAATTACTCATTTCTAAAAACCCTAAGTTTTCCTCTAAAACCTCTTGTTCTTCTTCTCAACTCACACACACAAAAAAAAAAAAAAAAAAAATCAAATTTTGATTTTAAAATCTGATTTTAATCTAACATAATCTAACCACACTAATTAACTTAACTTAATTAAGTTTTAATACTAATCATTCAGGGGCAGTTTAGCCATTTAAAAATATTTTGGTTAAGGAGTGACTCAAATTAGGTTTTGATGACCTTTTTTGTCCTCTAGTGGGAGGCCCCTAATTGGTTTTTAGGGCCCCCAATTAAACTAGGTTCAATATCTATGCTTATAAAACAGGAGGGTTTGTTGTCTCACCCATCGGCTAGGATACATTCATTTTTCTAACTAGCGGTTGCGATCTTCCATCTCCTCTCAGTTTCCATCAAACTTATACGCATCCGACGACTGATCCTTTACTTTGTCCCCCACTCCATGCCCAATTAATTAATAGGTTCTCCACCAAGGCCTCTTTAGTTCCTTTCTTTCCCTTTCGACTAATCTTTTGTAATCAAACAGTCTCCACTGCAACCATCGAGTGGATCCCCTAGAAATTAATGGTTATCACCGTTATGAGAGACCCTTGAACTTGATCGCCTTAAAATTCATTGGCTTTGTTATAGAAAGTACCGCTTTCGATATGCCATCAATCATCAATGAGTACTCTATATAAAATCCCTTCAATGATTCGACACCAAAATCATCACACAATTTCAAAGAGGTAAGTCCGCTCTCAGTGATACCTTTGTTATTTTCTGTTAATTATATCGCCATCACCATTGATTCTTTTTATTTTTACCTTATTCGTTTAGTCCCCATCATGTTTTTCTGATTGTAATTGGTATGTTCTTTTTGGTTTGAACATTGGACATACAGAAATTCACTCTATGGCGTCCCAAATCACTTGAAACTCGATCTCTTATATAAAATCAATCACAATAAGTTTGTGGGTTTGAGAAGGTAGGTTGTTTTAGTTGTTTTTTTTTATCATTCTTCATGCAAATTTGATAAAATAAAATATAAAGGATTTGATCTGATTGATGAATTGAAGAATCACTTAGAAGAATCAATTTACCATTTTCAGGGATCTAATGACCTAAAAATTAAGGAGATTGTGACTAGTCTATCTAGAGACACTAAAAACTTTTAGTTTTGGGGTGATTATAATTCTCACTGTGCTGTACCGTTAACTCTTAGAAAGATCCCTCACTTGGGACTTGACATATGTGTCTCAACCATTTTATCTTCATACACGTTTTCCTGAACCTAGTGATGTCCATAAGGAAGTTCAGTTGTTAGAAACCCATCTTATGGTTGATGTGGTTTACTCAGGCTATGATACCCAGATTGACATTGTTTTCCCACCAAAAACTTTTCAACCAATTGTGGGAATGTATGATTTTCAAATGTGTCGGATAATAAGTTTTGAAACTAAGCCTAAATACTTTAGGATATTGGAATCGACACATTTACTTAAGAATGACCATCACTCTCATTGTGGTCAACTGTGTGAGTCAAACCTAATTGACTTTGAGGATCCTCAATTATTCAGGTTATTGTTATGTGCTTCTAAATTCCTATTTGAGTTTTTTCAGACTCTACAACATGATAGTCCGGATCTTACCTACGAGGAACACAAGGCCAAAGAAATTTATTTAGACCCTTTCATATAGCCTGAACCTTAACCACAGCTAGATGTAGTTGTCTTAAACAGGAAATTAGACAAGGGTGTGCTTAATTTGTTAATTTTCTTGGCATGTTGCAGATTCCTTTTATTTGTGATTGCTTTATTTGGTTTTGATGACCCACAGATGTTCCTGCTATTACTTTATGATTTTATAAGGTGACCAATCCTTTCTTGGTCTGGCTGAAGACTTTAAACTTAACACTTCTTAGGAGGTAACCCGTGCTCATGCAACAAGGTAATATCTTTCCTTAACTCTTTTGCTTCAAATGGTAACAGTTTCTCCTTGTTCATGTTTTTTATTTTATCTTTAGAACATTGAGGACAATGTTAGATTTAAGTTTGGGGGTATGGGAGAAACTTTTTAGTTGCATTATTATACTCTAGAGCCTAGAAATTTATGCTTATTAAGGATGGCACTAACCAATCTAAGTGGATGGAAGCATCTTGGTTGTAGGAGTTGAGGAACCAATCTGAGTAGATGGAAGCATCTAAATAGAGTTTATTCATAAAAGCACAAAGCTCATGTGTTAAAAATAAGATGGTAGTTTCACCATATCTCGTTGAGTCCTTTTCACCTTCTGTTTTTATTTTATTTTTAAAATATGTTTCTCTAAGTGATTTGGTGGGGCACACGTATCGAGTTGTTACCACCGCTGGGATGAAGTAGAGTGATTGAGTTACTTTATGACAAAAAAAATGAAAAAAAATGAAAAAGAAACTACCATATCTCGGCGCAGCTTGTTGCTCGCTTGCCTTCTATGTGATCTATTTTTCCTTTCCTAAAGAAAAGAAAAAAGTATAGTATTTAATAAAGAAAAAAAAAGACCAGACCAGATCATCAGACCAACCGGAATAAATTGTTCAATAAAATCGGCCACTGGTTCCCTTATATTTTCCAGCTGAGTTGATCTAGAATTAAGATTGTTGACCCCTGGTTCCCTTGTATATGCCAGTTGTGTTGATATTAGTCAGACCAGTATCTCAGTCCATTAGGATAGGTTCATCTGAGCAGTGGCCTTCAGACAGATATGGGAAACACCGTTCACCTTAGTCAACATCTAAAACCATCTACGTTTTCTTTATTTCCATCTTCTTAATCTATTCATGTGATTTGTTGATTCCGGATATTGATGTCCATAGTGCGACTATCTGAGTAGAGCTATGTCACTTATATATGAATTTTTGTATGTGAGTGCAAACTCGTGTACAACAATTGGAATTTCGCATCAGGGTACTTCCTCCTGTAGTCAATGAGAGTATGCCAACCAAGGAGGTTTTTTAGTTCTATTCCAAGGTTCTGTGTAGATAGCTAGGGTCTAAAGTAAAGGTTTTGTGGGTATACCTCTGGTAAACCCTCACGAGACTACAACTCGTCCGATAGGGACACCTATGGGTTCAAAGGCTTGTTGCACACGCTAAGTGCAATTGCGATGCCTGCGACAGTGAGTTAGGATTATTATTTTTATTAGTTTTGCCCGAGGACTTGCAAAATATAAGTTTGGGGGTATTTGATAGACACATAATTGTGTCTTTAATTAGTCCTGATAATATATATTATTGGTGCTTATTTTTGTAGGTAATTGAATAAAATGGACTCCGGCGAAGAAAACGGCTAAATTGGACTTTTGCGCAAAAGAAAAATATGGTTCATGAAGAAAGTTGACTTGGTGAGCTTGATCGGGTATAGACGATTTGGAGTAATAGACCGAACATCTGGAATGGAACTAGTTTCCACCGACCAAGTTAAAAGTTGCCAAGATTCCAGCCATGTGCAAATGGAAAGAAAATTATATACATAAGATTATACGTACAGGACCTTGGTTGGAAGTTTTGTTGGACTTAAAGGCATTAAAAGTACTTACCTTGTATGCCTGAAATGCATAAAAAAGGAATAATGACGAAAACAGTACTTACCTTATGTGAATATGTGCATGTGCTCATATATGGAAAGCAAGAGAGAATAGTGCATGCATGAGGTAAAGGAGGAGCTGGCATATGGGATTTTGGTGAAGGTGTGCTCGTTAGAGTCAAAGGAGGCATGAAGTTTTTTGAGAGTTATGGATGTGTTGGAAATGACGATGTGGCACACTCCTATTGGGTAGTACTAGACACATGGCACACCTTGATTGGTCGATGATGTGGTTTAAGAAATAAAAATGGAAACAAGTTCCTTTGGACTATATATATAATGGCGTTTTAGAGTCAGATGGGGGAGTTTTTAGAGCCGGTTTCCGGTAACAAGACAGAGCCAGTAGTTTAAAATTTGTTTTATTTCTTTTCTCTTTAGTTTTTCTTTGTAATAATGAGGAGCTAAAACCATATGCTGGGGTTACGGAGGAAGCCTTGTTCCAATAATAAGCGGTATTTTCTTATGAATTAATTATTGCAATTTCTTTATGATTATAATTGATTATAAGATTTTGATTGATTAGTTGTGTTTTCTATTGATGGAGCATGCTTAGCCTAGGGTTTTGATGTCCCATGCTTTCGATTAACAGCTAATCTTTTAAAAATCTACTTGTCTAGGCAATACTTTTAGAATCAAATTAAACATTTGAGTTGCATAATTATTATTATTAATTCAATCACTAATATTGGTCAATGGTGGAATCCATAATCTCAATTCGTTCCATAATATTATAACATCTTTGTTCGAGTTTTAGAGTTTTAATATTAGAATTTAAATCTTAAATCAATTTTCACAAGTCCGAGTTGAACGAACTGTATTTACCACTTCTACAATCTCATCAATTATTTTGGGCGAAGTTGGTTTCACAAACCCGAAATGTTCAACTCTTATCATTATCATATTCAAACATATGAAAGAAAATACACCTAATGCAGAGCACTATTTGTTCACATTTTAGTTATTTGATCAACGTCGTAAGACTTTATCTATTTAATGGGGTGGATAATTGTATTGGTGTTAGAAACTATTACAGAAAATCGGTTAAATTAATCACGCATATTGCCAATGTATTCACATTACATTTTGCAACTGTTTTGTTGGTTTGTTTTGTTTTCCTCACCTTAGCATTTTTACGAGTGTCGAATGAAGGAACGGCTCGAATGTGAGAATTGATAAGCCTAAACTTAAGGTGCAACTGAAAACCTATAATTCATGTAAAAGTAGTTAATTTAATTCATGTAGTAGTAGTTAATAGTAGTTAATTTATCACAGAATAGTTAATTTATGGAAAATTTGCAATTTATGTTTGCAAAAACTGTGAACGTTGAATTTTGTCTTCAATGTCATTCAAATATGGTTATGATCCTCAATCAGTTATGGTGCACTGGGACTTGAAGGTAAAACCGTGAAAAGAACTAGAACATAAACATACGGATAAAAATGCACCAATTTGCACCTACAACGCATCCCAGCTGGGGATTCTCTGTTGAGGTATATGTTTTTCATTTGTCCATTTCTATATTAATATTGTGGAAGGCCAAATTCACACCTGCGTTATAAGGAGACCGGCCAACAGGCCCAGTAATGCAATCAGGATGTGTGCGGCAGCGACCATATATGACGTCTACCATAATAGAATAAAATTAGAGGATGTAGCGGCAGGTATGAACAAACTTGGGACATGGTGTTTGGCAGTTGTCTTACAGCAGTTGATACGGTATCGATCAATTGGGGGGAGGAACCCCACATGTATATTACAAATTTGGAGTAATGACGATCAATCTAATAACTTTCGTGATTGGGAACATAAGTACATTCGGCAGGTTTAAAACATATATAGAACAAGGGGAAAGGTGGGTTGCAATCCCGCAGGAATAACTTTGCTTTTGTTCATGACAATAAACTATAATTGTATTGTGATAGGTATTTATATTGTTGGGAACAAATAATCTTTGTTTGAGAGGTAATACAATAGAACCTCCATATATTAATACTCTATATAGTAATAACCTCTACATATTGATACAAATCATAGTCCCAATTTGGGAAATCTTACTTTGATCAACCTCTATATATTAATAACCTCCGTATGTTAATAATTTTTTGCTTTCCCAAGAGTATTAATATACGGAGGTTCTACTGTAATATATATTTCACTATAATTGCATTTTAGGAAAACCCCTTTATTTGTTCAAAAATGGTCGTTGAACTTGGTGAAATAACTTATATTTCATGCAAAGCAATTCCCAGCTGCAATACTTGGCACATCTCGGATTACCAAGGGTTACAACTGGGACGTGTCGAAATGGATAAGAAAAGTGGAAAAATAAGTTACATTTTATACTCCATAACCAAGATTATGAACACCTACTATGCATTGCCAAAAGACCAACGATGTGACACTTTGAAATAGCCCGTGCCGTTACAACACGGGTCATTTCCTAGTACAATATAATTAAAAAACTATATTAACCAGCTAAAGTAAGTTTTCAAAATATAAAATTATTATACAATAGACAAATTTTGGCTTCTCGGTCTAGACATAACCGCGCGACCATCGTTAAGTCGTGCAGTTGAAGTTGGTTTGAGATGCGTAAATTTAAGCAGTTTCTCATCTTAATTGTGCATTTGAGCTCTGTTAGAGCACTGCTCGCTCGAACTCGCAAACGTTGCTATCTCAAGCTTGTTTGTCAAGTTTAGTTGATCAAAATTATATACTTGATTTCTAGTCTACTTATAGCTATGTCTCGGATTAGGATAGAAGTGTGTAGTTGAGCTTTAGACTTCACGGCGTTCACCAATTGAAGAAGAAGATCTACTGAAGATCTTGGAGGAACTTCATTAACAAAAGGTATGTGGAGACTAAAACTTATCTATCACTCAGAAGTCTATTTTATTCTATCTTCTAAAAGAGACTAAGTCGTACAGCTATATAGACTTTTACATTATACACATTTGATATTTCGAGCCGAGTTTATCTCGCTTATATATTTCTCAAAATATGTGTTGGAAGCTTTTAGCTTTAGCTAAGTTCATCGTATTCTTGACGAGTTTAGTTGAAGATAATTTATTTATTGGAAACTAAATAATAAGTCAAAAGATGATCATGTGAAAATTACTTAAAGCTAGTGGTATGTGTAAGATTACCATTGTTGTCTTCCAAGGATATTTCAATGATTAAATGAGAGTTTTAGAACAACTACCATGTCTAGATATATTACAGGTCGTATACTTTGTATACTAACTATGTAAGTCTAGTTCAGGTCAAGAACTATTGTTCGCGAACTCTGTTTGCGAACTGGTTTACCTGTGAAAGGGTCCGGAGCTTTTGTCCGCGTACCCTATTTGCGAACGGGCTAGACAAGGCCAAGTCCGGAGCCGATGTTCACGTACCATGTTTGCGAACGACTGGAAAAAGCCAAAGTCCAGAACTCTTGTTCGCGTACTCAGTTTGCGAATATAATGGTTAAGTTCTAAAATCGGTAAAGTGTGATTTTCATACTCATGAACTCATGTCCGTTTGCGAACTAAAGTCCCTGGAACTTTAATATATTAAGGTATGTGAATTAGTTTTACAAACCGTGGCATTATGTTCATGAATTGCTTCTTGTATAAGTACTTTGTACAATTACAAACCAAACCGTTTTTGTTTCAAATGGTTCATATACATATTCCTATAAAATGATGAACAATTGAACAACTCTCTTGAAACACATTTAGATTCATTTGATTATCTATCATGATTGATTGATCATCATATTTGGTCTAGAAGTGTTATATGAATATGGCTAAGTTATAAGTGTTAATATGGATAACTTCGGTTAACTATTATTGAGCCAACAAGTATGCATGTTTGGGTACGGTTCATCTATATCTAAATATAGGTATATTTCATTTGTGTGTGTCAAGCTAATACCATCTAACGGTGGAGATTGATTGCTTAGTTTCTAAGAAGACTTAGCTTGAATCTTAAATCAAGAGTTCATTTAATGTTGAATATCAATTGCTTTGTTACTAAGTTATCTTAGCTTTGATTGTAAACAACCCTGATTTGAAAGGCTATATAAGGGAGAACTCTAGCATCTGGGAAACCTAATCCCGACACTTTTGTGTGTCCTAGTTGCAAACTAGAGTCGATTCTCCTTTAACCTTGGTTTTCCAAAACCATTATTAGGTTAACGACTTGAAGAATTCATTTGGGATTCGTGAAGCCAGATCCAACTATTTCTCTGTAGTTGCGTATTCTGATCTTACATGTTCTATCATATTGAGTTTTATCTTCTCTAAGATTTACTCGAGATTTATCTTCGATAGGTAAGATATAAAAAGTAATCACAACAGTTCTTCGTCTCAGACTCTTGTGATTCCGCGATAATTTTTTCTGTTAATCAGTTTGGTTATTGTGAGGTGACTGATATTTATAGGATGCTCTTCGGGAGTATAAGTCCGGGGTATTAGTTGAGTTTCCTGTTCACCTTGATTTATCATAAGACGGAAAAAACAACCATAATAGACTTATCTGTGGGAGACAGATTTGTTTATAAGTCTCCGACTTTGGGTCATAGCAACTCTTAGTTGTGGGTGAGATCAACTAAGGGAATCAAGTACGTATAGTCCTGCTGGGATTTAAGAGGTGTAAGGAACACGACTGTACCTTAATCGGTGTGAGACTTGGTTGGGGCTCAACTACATTCCAGTCTGAAGTTAACTTATAGTAGGCTAGAGTCGGTAGTGGCTTAATACAGTATGGTGTTCAAAGCTGGAGTAGGTCCCGGGGTTTTTCAGCATTTGCGGTTTCCTCGTTGACAAAATTTCTGGTGTCTGTGTTATTTCTGTTTCGCATTATATTTGTTTATATAATTGAAATATCACAGGTTGTGCGTAGTTCAATCACAGTTGATAAATATGACCTTGTTTGTTGGATATAACTTGATTGACACTTGGGCATTAGTCTTTGGTATCGTCCAAGTTATTCTCACATCAATCAGGCTCATGGATTTCTATCTGTTCGATCTGCTGATTGTATTGAGAAAGAGATAAAGCTCCTGGATATATTTCTTGATTGAGTCTCACTTTTAAGTTGGTTCTCTCGGAATTATATTGGAGTTTAGTCCATACAGATTGCCAAAAGAAAAAGTTGGGTGTGGTTGTTATACCCCCGTATTTTCAAGCTCTCTATGGTGGCAAGGAATAATCTCAAATTGTCAATCTAACTTATGATTTTTTTACTTCTAGAAGTTGCAAAGCAATTTGTAACACCCGTACTTTTTGCATGGCGCATGCTCAAAGATGCGTCATTGGCATGAGATGAAGCTTCATCTCAAAGTTTTGGTTGCGAGTTAAGGGCATGTTGGCCTAGGACAGAAGTTGCACCATCATGGTGTAACATCCAGTGAAAGGCTGGCCAAGAGAAATGTTGCATCATCATGGTGCGGTACGCAGGAACATTGACCAAGAGCCAATATCGCGCCATCATGGCGTATCACGCCAGTGGTGGCTGGCGGGGAGCAAAGTTGCACAATCTTGGAGCAACACTCAAGTTGGCATAGGGCAAGAACGGAATGATGCTCCATCATAGCAAATTATTTAGAGACACATGGCAACGACCATGAATGGTGAAGCTAGCATGTCAAAGTGCTCCCCAACTTTTATTTTTAGAAATGTCAATAAGATATATAAGTAGGGGTAGTTGGTTGAAGGTGCATATAGCGGAAATGTGCCTTAAGCTTCATAGCTTATCCTATATAATGCTGAAACATCGTTATGGCGTGTGGCTTAGCCAAGAGAGGTTCATGATGCATATGCATTATTGTTGCAACGTTGTGAACTAATGATGCACCACTATGGTGCAACATGAAGGAAAGGCCAATGATGTACATTCTTGTGCATCATTTGCAAAGGACCTTTTGGCCTATATGGACTAGGTTGTTGCTTGGCTTTGGATTTCCAACACAAGTCGGCTTTAGTTGCTCGTCCCAACATGGATGAACTACGGTCAGTGATTGATTCCTTCAAGGTACGGAGGATGGTACGTAGGAAGCCGCAATGAGTTGCAACATTAATAGTCTAGCACCATGTCGCTTATGTAATCTAATTATGAGGTGATTGCGACATCATGGTAACTCATATCATATGGCTCGGCAAGGCGATGCAAGAGATGGTTGTTGCGATACTTGATGAGGAGAGTTGCAGTCTATTCCTTGGATGCTCATACTTCCTATCAAGTCGTTCGACATAGACATGAACCAATAGTGGATTGGTCATGGAAAGGAAAGGAGATTAACAGGTATGCAAGTTAGGGCGAGCTTGCATAAGTCACTTGCATTACAAGATGCAAGACAAGTACCGCATGCGCCTGACTGACGCACCCTTGGCACGAGCAAGATCAGTGCATGTTTTCAACAATGCCTAAGCTAAGTAAGGAAGCTGGAAATAAACTTGCAATGGCTTATGTGAGAGTCCAACGCATGTCGTATGCCTGGAAAAGGCTAGGGAACCAGTGATGCACGTCAAATGCATCAGAATTAACCTTTATGGCCTTGCACCCTTCGCAGGACAAGTATAAGTTGGAACGATGTGGAAGCTAAGTTTAAGGCGTCACGCTTGCTAAGCATGCTTGCAAGGGAAAATGGACGTGCATTTGTCTGGCGCGAAGTGAAATTTTAAGGCCCGAACACTAACATCAAATGCGCGTCCGAATTTTTTTGAGAGTGTATCTAAACACCTTGTCTGTTATAGCTTCTCTATATCCCTAAGTCATTTTGAATTGCACCAATCTGACAGTTTTTTTCCATTCTAAATTTTAGTTTATACTAACAGTAAGCATTATTTCTATCATCAAACATTAGGTAATTCTCATGTGTTCTTTCCTTCCAGAAGCCTACCAGTACATTGATATATTTTAAATTCTTCTATCTTAATTAAGCTTGTATCATTGTTACTCATAATCGGAATTTTTAACTGAGCTTCAGTTTTAGTTATTTGGATATTCATATTGCCAAAGTGGTCATGTTGCATGTTTCTAAGAGCCTTTTCAATGTTTTTGCAAAGTTTTGGCTAGGTTATAGGCTGAAGAGAAAACATACTGGTCCATCCCCTCAGGCAACAAAGTCTGTAGTCTAAACCATATTATATTTGAACATAAATGGTTTTCGGTTGAGTTATCCACTCTAGGAGTAATTAACAGAATATGACAATAATCACTGTTTAATGTAAGTAAATGGTAAAGAGCCACATGCAAAAAAAAAAAAAAAAAAACTTCTCTACTTCTTTATTAGTTTATTTATTCAAGTGCAAGTACCAAACCTCCATTAACATAGTTTTTGGTATGCTTCAACAAAAAAAAATATATGGTTTTTGGTGTGTGAAGGTAATATCCAACTAGTTTTATCTTAACAAACACCAAGCGCAAGAGGGACCTACACCTTTCTAGTTTTCTTTTTGACAAACTAGACGAGGATATAATGTTGGCCAACACCATGGTATTGGCCTGCTAAAAATGCAAGTGCAAGCTTTTTTAATTTTACACATCGTTTGATTGTAAAACCGAAATCCTAAAAATTTAATTACGAGGTAATCCAATTTTTAGAGTTGAATTCGAAGGAAATAAATTTGAATCCAAAAAGTTAACGTCTAGAGGGACACGCATTCCTAAGAAATTACATAGAGTTGATTTATCCCGTTTGGTTTGGGGCTCATTCCCCATGAATTTGATTACCTAACCTTCAATTCCTTGAGTTCCGTTAAAAAGAAGAAGAGGGACATTATTTAAATACCCCTCAAAATTCACCAGGCATAAAAAAAAAACAAAGAAGAAAGCGCCTTATTAATAATTATTTGTACTTATGTCAACATATTTATATTTTCATTGATAAAAAACAATGGCATAAAGGACTTATCACCAGGACCAAGAAACTCCTTTCAGGCCAAGCCCAAAAGAGAAAACAACACGTACAATTTACTAGGAGACTTTAAGATCAAAAAGTTCTGTCTGATCACCAATTCATGAACTTAAAAGCTGTGATCGGCTAACCTAATTTTCACACATCAAGAACGTGATTTCACAAATTGACAAAGTCATAGCTACCTATCCCTTATTTGTCAATGTATAACTATTGCTAGCATAAAAAATTGCTATATTAATAGCTAGGACGTTGATACAGTTGCCACATATTAGCTAAAACTCCTTACGTGACAATCAGGGCAAGCAGGCATAAGACTCGGATTCCCTAAAACAAAAGAAAAAACCTAGACTCATCTTCAAATTATGTTACAATGCTTATATACAATCAATCCACTGCAAGTCTGATGGCCAGCGATTTAGTTGATAAAGTACTACCACTTCAAGAAGCCAAGCCTGCTGCTGCTATCCACAACTGTCTCATCTGAGGTATGCTCTCCGCTTCCAATGCTGTCGTCATCTGAACTATAGTCAGGATCCATTTTGATGCGGTCAGCATTCTCAATAATCCAATCGCTGAACTCCGGCGATGATGCCAAGTCAGCAACAGCTTTTCTGGTACATTCGCTTGTGAAATCCTCCCATTCTCTCTTAGAAAATTTCCTGCGAGTAGGTGTCTTGTGAAAGGATGAGTAGAAACGTTCCTGAAAGTCTTCGTTGTTATTAAATGTCGACTTCACTAAACCTGCAAACATAAGAGCGGGAGAAAAGAGGCTTTTCATTACAAGTGCCAATTGAAGATCACAAGAACTGTACATTAGATTCTATTAACATTATCAAGGAAGCATAAAGAATGCTCAAATGCTGGGACCCACAATCTCTGCAGTCCAATTAAATGGTGAGCGTGTATCATATCTCAAATGGGCGAAAGAGCTCCAAGAAAATAAATATATCAACCTCTTAATTCATAGAAAAATTAAGACCCAACTGCCAATACGCTAAACATCTGTGTTACAAGGACACTCCAAAAAAAAAAAAATTGGGACACAGCTCAATTACCAAGACAAGAATAAAATATTTAATAAAATTAAAAAATACTTCATTCTAACTTGTATAAGAACCTTTATCTTTAGTAAAAACATATTTTCTTAGCTTCAATAAGGAGTTTTGTCTTTAGTAATAAAAATTGAGACACTCCCGAAACTCTCCACTGATTTCCATTAGATTTTTTTAGCAAAAATGGAGATATTCTCCCACAACTACAGCTATATCTATGAGATGATGGAGATACGTAGAAATATCAATGGAGTCTGTATTTTCAATGCCTTTTTTGTTAGTCATATACATATATGTAAGTATTTTGATATGCTCGCTACCCGTGTCCCCGTTTTCTAGTTTTTTAAGTTGCCGTGTCAAGGTAACGTATTGGACACGACACACCGACACCGTGTCCGTGTCCTTGTAACACAGCTAAACATGTATTCACTACATAAGCTCTGTGTAAGTAAAATAAAGAAAAGAGAGAATCTTGAAGTAGAAACTAAAACAGTACCTTTTGTGGGAGAGTCGGCCCAAGCAAATGACTGTTTGGGGCTACTCCACAGGGTATTTCCATACAGCCTCTCAGGTGGTGTCCTGCTCAAAAATTCAGGCCGGCTATGATTTGGAGACACATTATTAACCCTTTTCAGCCACAGACTTCTGTTTGCTAGTTGGTTCCTGCATCAAGCGCAAATTTGGATCAAATCACACGTCAAACTCAACCAAGTGAATACCATATCTGATCTAGAAATTTGGTTTGATAATATATTGAAGTTCAACCAATCTACCAGATATCTCCATATGTGGTAATACCCAATGCAGAATTTCTAAAATAAATATCAGAGTAATAGTTGAAAGTATACCCTGTCTTTGCACTGCGCCATCTGGGAGACATAATGCAGAAACAAGCGCCCCAACAAAATGCCAATGCCACCACTGCGAAAAGGGTATCAAGGGAACTCTGAAGAAAATAAAACAGTGTGAGAGTGATTTTTAGCTTCAAAGATGGAAACATGATCTCAAGAATAACAGCATATAGTATTTTGATGGTTTCTTAATTTGAATACGTTCAACATCCAATGGCAATTAATTAATAGCTCTGGACTTCCATCCATTTACTAAAGGTTTAAGTTATGATTTTAATATTTAAATAGTCATATGACTGCAACAACAGTATTTAGAATGATGAACAAAGGTTTGCATTTCACCCATGGTTGATAATAATCTAACGAGATGCTCAAAACTAACGTTCTGGGGAAGACGACTGCTTGATGATGCCTCCCAAGTACAATAACATATATGAGACACTATTACCCTTGAAAGCTTAATTGTTTATATGGACCACAACAGCACAACCACTAGCTTATCTCTTCTACATGAATAAAAATAAGCATTTTCAACCAGAAGAATATGTTCCAATGAGTCAGACCTGAAAAATGAAAGTCATTGCAACAACACGCATAGCCCACTTCACGAACTGAGCTACACCAACATCCACTCTTCCATCATCTGAGATAACAAATTTACGCATGATCCAGTAGCCTAGCGCAGCTCCTGCAAGGATAACTCCTACTAATAGAAATATAGACACCTGGTACCAAGAACCATTGTAAACAAAAGTTGCTTATAAGAGATAATGCAACTCAATGACATCTAGTAAAGTATAAAGTTTTTAATCAATTTGATTACAAGGGTTGAGCATTTAATAAAGAGTAAACCAGAAAGTTGAGGAAATGACTTACCGGGTTATACATGTCTTCACTCAGACCAAAACTCACAAGAATTGAGTTGACCAGCATTGAGAAGTAATGTATAACAACAGATCCAACTCCAATCTGAGAGAAAGAAGTAACAAGATTCCTTTAAGTCTTTCAAATAAATGGAACTGTGAGAGAAGCGCTACTCTACAATCACATGGTAACAAAAACAATAACTTACCACTGAACTGTATATTGCAAAGTAGAAGGCACTTTTCCTTCCCGTAGGTATCAATTTCATAGCCTGCACAAAAGATGCAAATGCTTGCACAATTAGAAATCATGTAGCCGGTACGAAAAGCATGACATGGATGTAGAACAATACATAACAAGCAGGATATAAGTTATGTAATAAGTAATGTAAAGCAAAGTGATCATGTGTTTTCTAAATTCAAATACTCGAAAAACTTCAGGTTGACGTAGCTCAGAAATATAAGATATGTGTACAAACATTACCAAACATGCACAAAATTAAATAAGTATCATTGAGAAACAACTTGCTTGCCTCGACTAAACTAACCTTACTCTAAATTAGTGCAGTATGTCCATCAACCTATCGTTAGGCAGTAATGATATCTCAAAAGGAATCATAAGGGCATTTTAGTGCAGTATGTCCATCAACCTAATTCCGAAACCTTACTCACTTTGAAACCTGGTTCTAAAACAAATGATAAATGCAACTCTAAAATTAAAATTCCAGATGCATCCACAGTTTGATAGTGACTAGTGACTTTGAAGTTCCACATGACACAAAATGCGTAAATGTGACCAGCATTGTGTCGAAAAAGTTTTCCCTATTTCATCGCCTATAGGATAAAGAATTAGAAAGTAAATATAGCAAACCAGTTCCTAAACATACACTAAGAGAAGCATTTTTGCTGTATTACAATGATACGCCTAAAAAAAAATCAGCCGTATCGATACGTATTTACATGGATACACGTACTAATAATCCAATACTTCAAGATACAACTCAGTTAGAAAACTTTACTAAATATTAGAAAATTTAGATATTTTACTAGATTCTATGAGAAGTTTTAACTATAGTGACAAAATATTAGTTCCGAATCTGTCCATTGATCTTGCTCTAGACTTTCTTCCTTCTTATCCAGACGTTTTCTCTCCCCAGTGAGGTTAATCATACATATTATATTTTAATCATGCAAACACATGTATGTATTTTGTTAAGTTTCTACCTTATATATGATATATTTATGTTAAACTACTGATCAATATTGAGTATGCCGTATCGCCGTATTTTAGTTTTTCAAGTTGGTGTATCATAGTAGTGTATTGGTATCTTGTATCCGATACCGTATCTGTATCGTTGCAACACAGCATTTTTGTGATAGACGGCAAAATGAAATGTCAAGAAATTGAAAATACATCCATTCACCAGCATGCACAAGCAACAAGGAATATAAGAATCCATAAAAATGAGCAAAGCTATTTGAGAAACAAAAGTACCTGAAATAGAAGGATCAAAACAACAAGCAAAACTCCAACTGCCATTGAGCTGCTATAATAAAATGGCACGCATTCACTTAAAAATGGTGCCAGCAGCAGTAAAACAAATCCAAATGCAAGACAGAATAAGCGCCACCTATGAACTTCTGCATCAGTAGAAAATTCCAGTTTAGATACCAATACAAAATGTTAGAATCACAAGAACATGTCAAAAAAATGAAACGTAATGTCTTTAACATCAAAGATTCAAAGTTACCTTCTTCGACGGATACTTTTACTGATCCAGATACCCCATCCCTAAACATCAAATCCACATAACGGTTCTCATAAGGTGACATCAAAGCATTCCATTGGCCATTTTGGATGGCCTTCCAGTCGTCTTTCCCGCACTGACACAACCCAAGAGAAGCATTCCTGAAAATACAACCACATTATGACATAGCTCTCATCTTCCCTGATAAATTTGAAGCTCAACGAAGAAAATAACACATACAAGATTAAATAATTTGTTCCACTTACCGATGGAAACATACTTGAACTTTGTTATGGAGTTTTTCAGGTATGACCACAGATGGTGTAAGAGTAACCCGAAGCGAATTCGCATAGCTGTGGAATTTTAGCCTAGACACACCGCCAATTTGAACACGACCACAATGTACAGTTTGTTTAGCACCGTCGGACGTGACATACCCAGGCAAAAAAGATGGACTGAATTGCAGAACTGGGTTCTCCAAATCAACAACTGAAATTTCAAACAATTAACACACATTAGTCTACTTAATAAATTAGTTATGATCAGCAAACAGTAAGCAAATGCGTCCAAAATAGATTCCTTCTCGATACAGTATTACTTACCAATTAAGTGATACAACATAAATATCTAGTATTACATAAGAAAATAAAATTAAAAAAATTCTCCAACAACCAAACGAAACTGTTAAGCGCGTCTCATTCTCAACTGTGACTACTTCCTAGTCAGAAGTGTGGAAGTATCAAGGGATCCAGGGAAACTAACATTGACATATAATAGTCAGAGACAATACTAAGTTGTTAACAAAACAATAACAGTTATTACTGGCTCATAACTAATCGCTTAAGCAAGAGCGTTCCGATTTTAGTCACCGCGTTTTCTACTAATTCCTCAATATCAATGTATTTGACATCTAAAACTTGGTTTCTTGAATTCCGTCACCACAAAAACTACTCTTAATCTATTTATTCCTTCATTTGCAAAGTAATTGAACCAAAATCTGTTTTAAATGTCCCGTAACCTAAATTATAAATCATCCAACCAATAAACAAAAACCTATAAATAAATAGTAAAACCCTAACTTAATCCAAATCTAAACGAAGGAAAGCGTACCTTTGTGAGTAAGTTCTTCGCTAAAAACAGAGAAAGAACCAAGATAGAGACAGATACAGAGTGAGAGAAAGTAGAGAGAGACAGTAGAAGTTGAAGAAGAAGAAGAGGCCATCGCTCTTTTCTCCGATTTGTGAGACAAAATCAAAAGAGCGGGATTTGGGTTATTTCCCCGTCTGAATTTATAGTCATGACTCATGACATTTCGATTTGTACGTTTAACGCGACGCGTATGTGCGTATTATTTACGCATTGTTAGGACTTTGGATGCGCCGTAAAGGCCGACCCAAAAAGATTTAGTGTCGATTAATAAAACAACGGTCACTAAGAAGTAAAATGAACCGACCCCTTATCACATATTTTTCGTAATCCTTGATCAATCGGTAGGTAGTATTAGTGTTAATAGGTAGTTATAGATTATAGTGGAAATCATTTGAGTTAGTAAGATTTACTCCTTTCGTCCCTATTATAAAGACGGAGTTTGTAAATTTTGTAGTCCCATTAGATAGGCGGAGTTATATTTTTAAGGCTATGTTTTCCTCAAATACCCTTATTTATGATGTGTGGTTATCATACAATGTAGTTAGACTAAGTCCTATGGGCTAGATTAGCCAAAAAGCGCTGCTATTTGTTAACACTACTTCTCTCTCTAGATATATCTTGCATGTGAACTAGTAGCGAGATAGTTTTGTTAAATGGTTCGGCGCAGCCAAAATCACTTTTTCGCGGAATGGTTCAGTGCAGATTGTTTTTTTTTTTATCTGACGGCTGAGATGGTTGCGCTGTTCCATTCAGCGCAACTTCGTGGAATGGTTCAGCGCATCTAGATGCTAGATTAACACTACCATAGGACTTCGGAGGTTGTCCTAGCTGCCAATCTAGATGCTAGATTAGAGGACCATAGGACTTGGTCTTAAGACTAAGTTCTGTGGGCTAGATTTGGCTACTAAATCAGACAAAAAGCGTTGCAGATTACACAAAAAGCGTTGCCTATTCTTTAACACTACTTCTCTTTCCAGATATATCTCGCATTCCAACTAGTAGCGAGATAGTTTCGATGAATGGTTCGGCACAGATAAAATCAACTTTTCGCTGTTTGGTTCAGCACATATTGATTTATCTTTTGATCCAACGACTGAGATGGTTGCGTTTTTCCATTCAGCGCGGCCACGGAGAATGGTTTAGCGCATCTAGATGCTAGATTAGAATTGTCATACGACTTAAATGGTTATTCCAGCTGACGTGGACTTCCAATCTAGATGCTAGATTAGAAGACCATAGGACTTAGCCTAAATATGAGATGGAAATTTATAAATTTATTAATATATAATATTTACATTGGGATAAGGTGAGGGTAAATTAGGAAAGTAAGAGAAAAATTATGAAAAATAAACATTTTCTTATTCTAAGAGAATATTGCTTCTCTGCCTATATAATGGGGACGGAGGGAGTAAGATTTTAGAGAAAAATAAGAAAAAGAAAAAGAAGTGGGAGAAAACTAGGTTTACCTAAAATCAAAACAAAAATCGATGAGTAAGGAGAAGAAGGTGGGAAACATCATGAAGAATATCATGTTCAAGGTTCGATAACGATTAGAGAGACGATTAAATGCATTCAGCGCCATTAACGTCCCGGAATAGGTAGATAATATAGTATTTTATCTACCGATTATACCCTTTAGTTCAAATAGGGAAGCACAATTGGTAGTCCCGTGATGGTCATTATCTACAAATTGTGATAGTCGCCCCAAAATTTAATTATTTTCAAGACTAATGAAATTTTGAATTTCTCTACTTTCACAATCAATAATTTAGTGATGTTCGTTATCTATCGATTCTACAATCAGTAGTCTTGAGATGTTCATTATCTATCGATTATGATAGTCGCCCCAAATTCTAATTTTTCAAAACTAATAAATTTCAAATTTCTCTACTTTCACAATCGGTAGTTTAGTGATGTTCATTATCTACCGATTGTACAATCGATAGTCTCGTGATGTTCATTACCTACCGATTGTGATAGTCGCCATAAATTCTAATTTTTTCAAAACTAATTAAATTTCGAATTTCTCTACTTTCACAATCGGTAGTTTAGTGATGCTCATTATCTACCGATTGTGATAGTAGCCCCAAATTCAATTTTTTCAAAACAAATGAAACTTCGGATTTCTCTACTTTTGACAATCGGTAGTTTAGTGATGTTCATTATCTACCGATTGTGATAGTAGCCCCAAATTCTAGTTTTTTCAAAACAAATGAAATTTTGAATTTCTCTTTTTCTACAAACAGTAGATTCATGATGTTCATCATCTACCGATTGTGATAGTTTCCCCAAATTCAAATTTTTCAAACCAAATGAAATTTCGAATTTCTCTACTTTCATAATCGGTAGTTTAACAAATTAAATATCTACCGATTATGTCTAAATTTTGGGTACAGAAACTCAAATACCAAACATAATCGGTAGATAAGTATCAATAATATCTACCAATTAAGATCGTTGTTCTTGACGAATGAAGAACACAGTCATAATCGGTTGATAAGACCATTACAAAACCACCGATTGTAAAAGGGCATAGAGGTATTTTACTAACGATTAAGATATCCCATAGCCACACCTATGGGATGGGTATAAAAAAGTCCCCCCCCCCCCCCCCAAATCTTGTTGGGTCGCCCCTAAAAATGCCAGGATAAGTAACTTCTCGACCGAATAGAGTTGAGAAGTTAGGCAGGCTGGGAACTACATTTCAGAATGATTAATTTTTTTTCTTTCTTTTTTGTTATTATTTTATTTTACATGTCAAGATATCTAGCCGTTGTGGGTAAAAACATTTTACTGGTTAATGTGTAAAAGTGGTGGAGTAGGCAAGTGCTTCATGAAGCAAATCGTCTAAACCCTTAAACAAATGTACTGCACAGGAGTACTTTGAGTTCAAGAGACTAATTTGTAGGATTATGGCCTAAACCAAGAAATGGTCGTTCCAGATTCAATTCGGTCGCAAGGAATGAGAAGAGGACCATCTAGTACAAAGCTCGTTTCCATGCTCTGGGTATGAATCTCCTCTTATATGTTGACACCTCACCACTTAAACATAAATTAATTACAGAAAAATAATTATAAATAATTTATTTATTTTAATGCGTCCACTTTTAAAAAGGTTTCTAACATGCGAGGGTAAAAAGTTGATGAGGTGTCACCATACAGGAGGGGATTCATACTCAAATTATGTAATGCAGTTTCATATTTTAAAAAATCAAGGAAAAGGGTTGGTGTCGGTCTGTAGGGAAGAAAGCTGAGAATGTGTGGAGACCAATGGAAATTGATTGATTGTGAGTGATGCGATGAACTGCTTTGAAGATGATTTCTCTATGTAAGACGAGCGAAAGCTTCTGTTTGACTTTCGTAGGTTTGTTTACATTAAGTCTTGTTGTTGAGTCATAGGTTGACAAACCTATTTATTACACAGGTAGTTAACACATTGATCTTCTGTAAGTGGTGACAGTTGAAAGATGAGCGGAAGAATGAGGAAATGGGAAATCGTGTGTAAACCAGTTCCGCCTTGCGTGAAAGACTTGGTTGATTTTCCATCCACTATTCTATTTACTCCTTCAATTGCCTACACGACTTACTCACATTTCTTATCGTGGGTGTATTTCTATATCGCACGTAATGTAGGCCGTTGAACCAAAACCCTAGTGAATATCCGCTCATGTGACACGAATTGATGTCTCATGTGAAAATGATTTCTCTGTAAGATCAACCATTGAAGGTGGATCATTTTTGATTTCCTCAAGAGCCCGGCCGAAAAGATGGTTATTGACAGTATCGATATTGGTGCCGGTATTGTTGACAAAAGAGGTGATGCCCATAGTACCAGGATTGGGAAGAGGAAAACTGGCACCCAGAGTACCAATATTATTGATAGGATGAGTGGTATCAGTAGCACCACTAGTACTTGGATTGAGATTGGTAGTTGAACCATTTTGAGGTTGGTAATTAAACCAGATCTGAGGTCGACCATCTTTAAGAAATTGAACTTGCCACCGTGAGATTAATCTCCCACTGTGGTTGCCAATTTATTTGTGGGTAAAAACGTTTTATTGGTTAATGTGTAAAAGTGGTGGAGTAGGCAAGTACTCGATGAAGCAAATCGTATAAACTCTTAAAAAATGTAATGCACGCGAGTACTTTGAATTCGAGAGACTAATCCATAGGATTCTGGCCTGAACCAAGAAATGACCATTCTAGATTCAATTCGGCCGTAAGGAATGCAAAGGGTCGGTCTGTAGGGAGGGAAGCTGAGAATATGTAGAGATCAATGGATTATGAGTAATGTGTTGAACTGCTTTGAAGATGATTTCTCTATGTAAGACGAGAGAAAGCTTATGTGTGACTGATGATTGATTGTCGTAGGTTTCCTTACATTAAGTCTTGTTGTTAAGTCATGGGCTCAGGAACCTATTTATTGGAAAGGTAGTTAACACATTGATCTCTAGTAAGTGGTGACTGTTAAAGATGAATGTAAGAATAAGGAAGTGGAAAATCGTGTATAAACCAGTTCTGCCTTACGTGGGAGACTTGGTTGATTGTCCATCCACTATTCTACTTACTCCTTCAACTGCCAGCACGACTTACTCACATTTATCATCATGGACATATTGCTACATTGCATCCAGGCCGCCACACGAAAACCCTAGCGAATATCCCCCATGTGACACGAATCAGTGTCTCATGTGAAAGTCTGTTTTGCAGACGAATATTTAAATGGTTAATCGTTGACCTAGTTAGACTACGAGTTTTAACTGATGAATTGAACATGGTTGGTAATTCATGGTTATGATGGATGACGCATGTGGTGTCTATTGAGACATCAACAATGCTTTGCGGACTGTAAACATTGAGTCTGATGGGTCACTGATGATTGTGATAGAGCATCGTGGAAACTGAGGCAGCAATGGTATTTGAATGATTTGGATTGATAAGCATATGTTTAATGAGATTGTTGGATCGATCATAAACCAATATGTATTTTTGATGCGTCAACCATTTGACAAGAAGTTATATGAAGATAAACATTGTTGAATGATCATATCAGGTTCATCCTCGATCCACATATCATGTAATTCAAATGACAAAGCAGAGAGATTATTGTATTAAAATATTGGTTGGAAGATCAATAAAATATTGACTGATGAACCTACATATTGGTTGATGAACTAATAAAATATTGATAGCTGGATCAATATGAAATATATTGCTTCACAAAGCAATTAGACATTGATAGTTGAATCAATAAAATATTCGGTAAAATATTAATTATAATATTGGTAGCTTGACCGAATATTACATAATTAATTAAAATATTAATAGTTGGATCAATAAACAATCGTGAACTAATCAATTAAGAATAGTTTTCTGATATCTCTCTTGAGGAATCACAAAGTCTGAGACGAAGAGAACTTTACAATTTTTATCAATCTCGCTCCTGAAAGAGATTAAGAAAACCTCGATAACAGAAAGAGCAAGATATGGATACACGAACTATCAAGGTAAAGATACCCGTACCTGGCTTCATGAATCCCTAAGTGAAGTCTTTCAGTCGTATACCTAATTATATTTCTCAAAGGAAACCTAGATCAATAGAGGACGGCTTTAGAAATCAACTAGGACACAAAGTGTCAGGAACTGAATTTCCCAGCTGAATGAGTGTCTGTATTTATAGATGTTCAAAACTGAGGGTTGCTTAAAATTCAAGCTAAGATAACTTGAGATTCAAGCAAATACTTTCTTTGTTTAGATGAAACTCTAATTACAGTTTCAAGTAAGCATGTGAGGAGTTTGTCTTGAAACCACATAGAAGAATATACACAGTGATCTGGGTACGTGAACCGTGTATAATGATAGTTCTTGGCAAATACACCTTTCAATTATGAAAGAGATCGTGGAAGTTTTAAAAATCTTAGTAGGGCGAGTTGAGCTCTGCAAATCAGCTGATTGACTCTGTGACTTTTTTCATTCCAAATCTAGATTTATGCGTTCAATCTTCATCAATTCAGGTGAAGATTTCGTTCAATTCTTTTTGTTTATCGTTTTTAAATGATTATGTGTCATTAATTCAAGTGGTTTAAATGGATTCGTATCCTAAAACCACCTTAGTCGAAGAAAATAACTCCGATATTTTAGGTTTTCGTAATGAAAAAATTCCAAAAAATAATAATACCATCAATCGAGTTGCCGGATGATCTCTTTGAAGAAGGTCTTAATCCATGGAAGTTTTATCTTATTGGAAGATTAAATCTACAACAAATCAAGTTATTGATGCTGCAGTAATTTTGAAAAAACAATGAAAATTATTTGGTGATTTTAAACTAATTCCTCTTAGAAGATATTTCTTTACCATCAAATTGGATAATGAGATCGATCGTCAATAAATTAAAACGGGTGTATGGGAAGTCCCTAATCAAATTCTTAAGGTCAGGAACTGGATTTCAAATTTTTGACCTACAAGCAAAAAAACTTCAAAGGCAATGGTAAGGATTCGTTTTCCAGGTTTAGGTCTAGAATTCTGGAAGGAGAAAATCATGTTTACTATCTGCAAAGAATTGGGAACACCCATGAAAGTTTATAATGCAACTCTCAATTGTGAAATGGGGTATTATGCAAATGTTTTAGTGGAAGTTGATTCTGCTAAGTCTATTCCTAATAAAATCTGGATTGGAACTAAATTTGGTGGCTTCTTTCAGATGTGCTAATCCCTGATTGTCCTAAATTTTGCACTATTTGCAAGATTATTGGACACTTAGTTGTTGAATGTATAGTAGAAAAAAGCAGGAGCAGGACAGTACTGCAAAATACAAACAAGGCTCAAAATGAGAATAGAAAAGGTAACAAATCATTTAATTCTATCCCTTTTGATATTTGTGGTAATTCTGAAGGGCATGTTGTGGATCCAATTATTCATTTTATTCATGTAAATACTTTGGTGGAAGCAAATCATGGTGAAAAATGTTTTGACAATGGAAGTTTTAGTCCTTTGAATTATGAGGAAAAAAATGTTTTGCTGGAAGAAGAATCGGTGATTCTGGAAATCCCAAAGATTTTAAAAATTACAGAGGAAAATGCTCTACAAAACAGTGTTGTTGAGTTTATTGATGGCACCGCTGGAAAAGTCACAGATGAAATGTTCCTGTCACAACATGGGCTATAATAGTGGAAAAGGAAATTGTTTCTTCTTCAGATAGAGTGGTTTCCAATCCAAGTTCCTCAGCTTTAAAAGGCTCAATTGAACAGAAAAAGGTAAACAAGCAAGCTCCAGTGAATAATAAGTATAACTTCAGGGAAAGGGGGTACCAAAAACCCTCAATCCAATAAATGAAGATCCTATTTTGGAACATCTGGGGCTTTAGAAGGTCTAGATTTCAAGATAAGTTGTGGTCTTTAGTTAATCAATTTAGTAATTCTTTAGTATGGATAGCTGAACCTAATTTTTTTTGTAGTGCTTCTTTCTGCAATAAGTTGAATTTACCAGGAATGGAAAAAATGCTAATTCATAATTATTATTCTTCTAATAAAAAAGGAAATATCTGGTTATTTTGGAATAAAAGTATTGCCACTCCTCAAGTTGTCTCAATGTCTAGTCAAATGATCACAGTCAGTGTTGGTGATATTCTAGTTTATGGTTTTCATGCTCATGTTGGAATAATTCAGAGGAGATTTTTATGGCCTGAGATGGAACTGATTAGTGATATAAATAATCCATGGATTGTTTTTGGTGATTTCAATGTTGTAACCTCACAAGATGAGAGAATTGGTGGCAGAAGTCCTAATAAAACTGCAATGTTGGACGTTACTACTTGTTTGAATAGCTGTGAGCTAATCCATGCTCCTAAAATTGGATTACAACATTCTTGACGTAATTGTCAACATGGAAAGAACATAATTCTCTGTAATTTGGATAAAGTTGTTTTTGAAAAAAATGGCTTCAGAGGTATACTGATTGGGGTAATAAAGTTGGTCTGAGAATGGTGTTTGATCATGCTCCACTCCTGGGAGGTTGTGCAAGCATTCCTAAACCAAAAAATGCACCTAAAAGATTTTAGAAGATGTGGATCTCTCATCCTAATTTCCTTCAAGTGGTATCCGAATGCTGGCTAGAGAAAGTAAATGGTGATCATTCTTATATCTTTTGCAAAAGTTAAAGAAATTGAAGAAAGTTTTTAGTGACTGGAATAGGATTGTGTTTGGTAATGTTCAAGTTAAAATTAAAGAAGTTGAAGAAAAAGTAAAAGTATTAACGCTAAAATCAGATGAGAACCCTTTTAATGAAAATGCTTTGAATTCTTTAATAGAAGCTCAAAATGAAATTCAAGTAGAGAAGTTCGAGCAAGTGTGTTGATGAGACAAAAATCTAGAATAAGGTGGATTAAAGAGGGTGCAACTAATACTGGTTTCTTCCATACCAATATAAAAATCAGACAAGCAAATAACCAAATCAGTGAGCTTGAAGATTTAGATGGTAACATCATATCAGATCAATCCAAGATTGCAGATGAATTGGTTAAAAAAAAATTGAGAAAAAGTTTGAGTTTAAGGAAGTCAATATTGATGATAACTTACCGGAAATTATTCCTCAAGTTCTCAAGTAATTACTAATGAAGACCTGGAAATGCTAGAAGCAATACCTAATACAGAAGAAATCAAAAGAATAATTTTTGAATTGGATCCAGAGAGCTCCCTTGGTCCTGATGGATTTTCAGGTATATTCTACAAAAGTTGTTGGGATATTATTCTCAAAGATGTTGTTAATTCAATTCAGTTCTGTTGGAGGAGAAAATTTATTCCTAAAGGGCTTAAATTCTAATTTCTTGGTCTTACTTTCAAAAATTCAAGGAGCAGCCAGTCAATTCAGACTTATTGGTTTAAGCAATGCAAATTTTAAAATTTTCACTAAAATACTCACTGCCAGAATGAGTAATCTAATGGAAAAACTTATATCTCCCAACAAGCTACGTATGTCAAAGGTAAAAGCATTCATGAACAGGTACTCCTAGCTTCTGAATTAGTTAATGAGATGAAAAAGAAAAAAAGAGGTGGGAATGTTGGTCTCAAATTAGACATATCTCAAGCTTAGGATTCAGTCATCTGGTATTTTCTAACAAAAGTGTTACTTAAGTATGGCTTGTCAATTTCTTGGTGCAACTGGATAATAACTTTATTTCAATCAACTATAATCTCTGTAATGGTCAATGGTGGTCCATGTGGTTTTTTCTCAGTTGGAAGAGGCTTAAGGCAGGGTGATCCATTATCACCCCTTTTGTTTGTTCTCATGGAAGATGTTCTAAGCACAAATATTACCAATTTGGTGGAAAATGGTAAAATAATCCCAATGGTGATTAAGAAAGGAATTCATCCAACTCATTTGTTTTTTGCAGATGATGTCTTCATCTTCTGTAATGGTGCAAAAAAAAAGCTTAGAAAGTCTGATGTCCTTACTTGATAGTTATCAATCCAGTTCTGGGAAAATAATAAATAAAGTTAAAAGCAAATGCTTTGTGGATGGAGTAAGTGATAACAGAAAGCACCAAATTGGTGAGAGAATTAACACAGACATCACCAAATTTCCTGATAAGTACCTTGGCATCATTCTTGCTCCATGCAAAGTTAAAGCTTCAATGGTATGGCATATGGTGGAAATGTTTCAAATTAAATTAGCTACATGGAAGGGGAGGTTACTGTCATTTCAGGATAGGTTGGTGCTAATAAAATCAGTTTTGAGCAGTATTACTTTGTACAACATGGCAATATATAGGTGGTCTGCTTCTGTGATCAAAGTATGTGAAAAAATAATGAGAAACTTCTTGTGGTATGGTGACAGTGAAGTAAGAAGATTTAAAACTTTATCATGGAAAAAAGTCTGCACTCCTCTCAGTGAAGGTGGCCTTAGAATAAGAAGATTAGAGACAGTTAATAAAGCTCTATTAATCAAGATGATGTGGAAAATAATGAACTCCAAGTATGAATGAGCTATGTTTTTCTTTGCAAAATATACAGATAAAAATGGGCAATGGTGCAATAACTGGAAACAATCCACAGTTTGGTCTGGCTTGAAATGGGCTTGGCAGGATTTAAAAGATGATGTTAGATGGTTCAAGAATTTCAGTCTGGTTTGATATATGGTTTGGTAGCTGTCCAATCATCAATGATATTGGTCTTACTAATTTTTGTCAAAGATAATATTAACATGAAGGTCAAAGAACTGTTAATTGGAAGAAATTGGAATATCCCAGATGCTCTACAAAAATATTTAAATAGCTCTTCTTTGCCTGAAGTAACTGGTGATTCTAACATAATGGTGTGGAGTGGTGATCCAAAAGGTATATTTTCAACCTCTGCTACTATTGAAAAAATTAGATTAAGAGAACCTAAAGTATCTTGGCCTTCATTTATCTGGAAATCTTTCCTTCATCCAAATATTGCTAGTAACATATGGAAAATTCAACAATAAATTTATGTTGATGATGAGGTAATGAGAAATCATGGATTTGAGATGGTATGATGTTGGATTTGTGTTGAAGATCAAGATAATATGGATCATACACTTTGGAAATGCAGCTTCAGTATATCCATTTGGTCATGGATATGTGATGTATTTGATTTTACTAAGACAAAATCTTTTGATGATGTATGTAAAGCAGATCAGCGTCATAGTCCTTTTATCAAAGAAATTTGGATGACTACTGCTTGTGCAACTATGAAGGAACTTTGGTTTCATAAAATATTGTTTGAAGAAGTTGCTTCTAACCTAAATAGCCTCAAGTGTAGAATTTGGCAAGCAGTGCATGAAGGTGGTTATATGATGAAGAGTACAAGATGGGGTCAAAACTATGACCAACAGATTATTGACTTTTTCAAAATGGGGGTCAAATATTCTAAATACAGCTGCATTAAAGAATGTTACTGGTATGCACCAAGACAAGGTTACTTGCTGTTCTGCTGTGATGGGTCTTATTTTGGAAATCCAGGATGTGCAGGGTTTGGTATTATTTCCATGGATGAACACTATCAGATCATTAGGACTTTGTCTGGAGGTATAGGTATATCCACCAATTATATGGCTGAATTCCATGTTGTCTTATGCGCTCTAGAATGGGAAAATATTTTAGATGTCAGGAAAGTAATCATCAGGTCTGATTCTAAGTCAGTAATCAGTGACTGTGGTAGGGGGTGGTTCCTTGGTACATTAGAACTAGATAGTTAAATGCAGTTTAGAAGTTGGAGGACATTATATTTGAACATTGTTTTCATGAGGTTAATTTTTCTGCTGATTTATTAGTCAAAAAATATGCAGAGCTGGGTGATGGGGAAAGAGTAATACACACAGGAAGACCATTGTTCCTAAAGCGAATTGAAATGCCAGGTGTTGTCTATTACAGATTTTGTAGTTAGGAACTCTAGGAAAAAGTTAGCTTGAGTGTCTGTTTGTTTTTGTTGCTTTTGTTTTGCTTCTTAACTATGTAATTTTTTAGCTATTCAATTTATAAAAATGTGTGATTAAGCATTAAAAAAAAGCCTTTCGAACTAACAAACAATATCGAGTTCTTATAAACACTTAAGACTTTAATCATGATGCACATACACCGGGTTTTTTAGTGATCAATGATGTCTTAGAGGTGTTTATGAGAGTCATGTATAGCAATGGTAAATAAGTCTTTTAACATCTGCTAATATTTACTGGGACCGTTGGTGAAACGGTTCGTGAACCGTTGGCTATTTCACCATTTCAGATCACCACAGTTCGTGAGCTGGTTGGTGAACTATCTCATTCAGAACCTTTCGGTGTGCGAATTGGGTTCGCCAATGTTCCTATATTTCGTCAAATATCTATGGTTTGCGAAGTGGTTCGCCAACTACCCTGAGTCCAAATTACATTAGTTCTGATAAACTCTCTTTTGATGTTTGAAACCTTCCCATATGCCGATGATATGCTTGGACAATTTTCAAATGATCTTGAACAATAAATTTTTTCAAACTAAGATTATTAAAGACCAATGAAGATCCATTGCTTGAATCATATTTTGAGATGTTTAATAAGAAAAGCTTGACTCGATTTTTTTTATTATTATTATTATTTATTTATTTATTGCAATAAATATACTAGAAGTCGTACAACATAGTCTCATATAGATAGAATGGTAAAGCTTGTGAGAAAATAAAATGGTTCAACCTTCACATAACTTTGTTGATAATGTTCTCCAAATGTCTTGGTCGATCTTCAGTCTTCGAGGGTTATTCAGTGATGTCTGATACTTAACTACCAACTTTTATACCTAGTCCAAGACTTGACTTAGTAGACTAAAAATCAAGATATAGTTTTGTTCAACTAACATTGACAACAAGTTTGAGATAGCAAAACTTGTGAGTTCGACCGAGCAGTGCTCTAACAGTTTGCATTTGTTACTTTTGAAAATTGAAGTTGAAGATTGAAGATTGAAGACTTGAGCACTTTTATTTTTGGTTTTGATCTTTATATGACAATATTCCCCGTGAGAACTCATATTTAGTTCTCTTTGCGAGCTTGATTCTATGGGATTAACAAGCTATTTAAACTGATAAAACATAATAATTATGGAAGATCGAACAAACTGTCTAGCGATATTTATTTTCTTTGATATATTTTGTTCATCAAGATTGATTATTTTGATAATCATTATTGATTTGATCTTTGAACCAAATGAGTTTATTGATATAAATGGAAGATCCTTGACTCTGCTTTATCACAAAACAAAAACTTCTGATATGGGTGATTTGTAAGTTAGTTGGCTACCAGAATAGATTTAGTCTTTTATTTTTTCGGTTTACGATCCAAAGTGTTTGAGTGAAGAAGTATTCACAACGGTGAAGCAACTCAAGCTAGTGGACTATGTCATGGGATTCACATGTGTTGGCCAAATTGGTTGTATCCGCAAGTATGCTGAGGAAACCGAGTAACCATGGGTAGTTTAATTGGTCTCAGATATATGAAGTTGCGATAGTCAATATATATCGCAGCTTAATTTTGAGTGTGTTCAAAACTGGACTAGGTCCAGGGGGTTTTCTACCAGGTAGTTTTCCTTGTTAACAAAATCTTGTGTAGCCGTGTTATTTACTTTAGTTCTGCATTATATTATTTAGATTTATAATCAAAGTAAATACACTTGTATGTTAATCACATCTTGATAAACACCCCATAGTTAGTTCAATAGGACTTTGACCATTACCAAGATCGCCTTACTGAAATAATCTTGACGTCGTTATTGTTATGATAATATTATACAAGGTGAGTCTGCATAGGTTGATATCGAAAAGATTGTAGTATGCTTGGTACCCTCGTGAGTTAATAATTTAAGATATTTTCATTCGCATGTTGTTGGTGCATTTACTTCATTTGAGTTGTGGAAGAATGTTGCAGCTTGATTTAATCAAGTATCAACTACACATGTTATGTTACTTCACATTAACTTACAATCTATCTAACTTGGTAACAATTCTTTTGATGAACTTTCAGAATGAATGAATAAATAAAAAATGGTTGCATTAGTTGTTGCCCTACATCCATTGTATGTGATAGTGAGCATGTTGTCAATGCTTTATCTTATGATTTGTATTCAACTTCAATCCTAATGTGTAATCCTCTTGTTACTTTTATCGAACTTCA
Source organism: Papaver atlanticum (assembly GCA_023531105.1). NCBI lineage: Eukaryota > Viridiplantae > Streptophyta > Magnoliopsida > Ranunculales > Papaveraceae > Papaver > Papaver atlanticum. Next base: position 6,530,416 of record JAJJMB010008334.1, read on the forward strand.
TAATCTATACTACTAAGTGAAGAAATTGTGATTCTCAATAGATCCAACAAAGCGATTGCATATTTAGAGAACAATGCCTTTTTATGTCATTTTTATACTCAGGATTTTATATTACAATTTATAGTACCACATCTTATGATGACAGATGGCCATATTCTAAATGACAGAGGTATGAGACTCTTTCATCCAAATTTGAAAGGTGGATTTTCTTTCTCACTTGGATATGTGTTCTCATTCTCGTCAATATGTACCAACATCTGAGCTTGCTCCAGTTTTTGATGGTAACAAAAACTCTTGCCAAATTTGTGGCAAATTTTGTAATTATGCTTCAAAGTATTCAAATAGGTTGAACTTTTCCTTTCAAGGTAAAAGTCCACCACAAAACATTAATGATATGCCTGTTGCTGCTGGTATATTTGATAAAATCCTTGGTGGGCTAATATTTTTGCTCATTAATATGTTGTTTCTGATGTTGCTTCTTTGAATGATAATATGTTGGAGAATTGCTCGGTTGAACCCACCAAGCTTTGGTATGTCATATTATAGTTTCAAAACTCGAAGTTGTTTGATTTAATTACTAGAATCAACTTAGTTAGGTTATACTAGGAACATAAAAATGTTGACACTTTCTCTTGTTACTCTGAAGAACCTAAAAACATATCGGCATCAACAAACACATCATCTTTCTGTTCGAGGTTAGTAACACAGATTTGACTTGTTCAATTTCTATCTACATTTCTTTCAAGTCGATTTATATTGAAAACATAACATACGAATTTTGTTTACTTGTCTCTAGTATTGGTGACTTGATCATTTTAGTATGATCAAAGTCTTAAGGAAAGATATGTCTTGGGATTCATGTGCGTAAAGCAGATTGATTATAGGCATAGGGATACTGAAGGAACCGAGTAATGAACCCTAGTACCGTATAAACTATGGCGTTAAAGGATATCGTTGTTGAAGACGGGGAAAGGAAAATAAATGAAAGCCCAATTAACATCTTGTTGGGCAATTTAAAGTGGAAGTCTTTTTCGTTATACAGTAGAACGTCTTTAAATTAATCCGCGATAAATTAATAACTTCGCTAAAAAAAATTTTTTTGCCAGTCCCGACTTGGGTCAGTGTGCTAAATTAATAACCTCGCTAAATTTATAAGATAATAAAAAATTTAAGCTTCCAAAAGGGCCTAAGTAATATATAAATTAATAATCAGTATAATAGTGATATATTATGGTGCTTTATTAAAATAAAGTTGTATGTTTCTTGTTCATATTTATATATAACATTGGACTTCATCTCGTATTTTTTGTAGTTCGTTGAGAAGTTACGCAGTGATCTTGTTGTATTGTTCTATTATTTATTTTTTAAATATTAACATCAAAGTTTATATACTTACACACATAATATGCAATATAATATATGATACTATGTCATAAAATAACTAAAAATAATTTGATTTGAAAATAAAGTCTCTGGATAATTGGTATGGGAATATTGTTTTACACATTCGTTTTTGAAATCTTATTACAGGAAAATGTTCTACACACTTATTTTTGAAATATAAATTAGGTATGTTTCGATATATTAATAACTTATTAATTTATCGATAAATTAATACTTCGCTAAATTGATAGAATTTAGTAGTCCCATGGCTATTAATTTATCAAAGTTTTACTGTACTAGTGATATTAAGATTGTAAACAAGATAAAAAGTGATGTGAAAAATGAAAAATCGTTATGACATATGATACACCATATCTGGTGAATGTCGTCTTGTGTGGGAAAATTAGTGAGCCTTGTTTGTTGATGTTCTTAGCATTGCTTACAAGCCCACCAAATACAACACTTGATGCAACAAGCGAAACGGTTTCAATAATGTCAATAACAACCGTGCAATACTGAGATGTGTAGTTCATCCACCTTCTTCAACTCATCATGTTCTTGTGTGAAAATGAATTTAGTGGGCTTCTTATCTTCATTCCTGATCTACCAACTATTCTCAAACTGGAGATATTGGACCATCCGAGTGAAAAACCATTAATTAGTTTGTGAAACTAGTTAATTAATACCTTAACCAAACAAGTTTTGAATTATGAACTGTCGTCAATATTCGAATTATGAGTTTCCTTCATCACCGAAATTATGCACCTTAAACCACTGCATCTCTCTTTGCATTTGGAGAACTAGTCCAGATACTGAATCAAGTCGATGTGAAGGCGCCAATTTCACTACATAATGCAAGAGATGTGACTATGTGAATCCCTGTTCCAAAAAAGTTAGTCCATATAATGGTTACTGGTCCTGCATATGAATTTTAAAATCTTTTCATTCCCCTTTTCAATTGTAATTTGTATCAGATCTTTGTTATCCACAGTTGCACAGCTTAATTCGGGGAAGTTCAAGAGGTATTTTTTTTTAAAATTTTGTCCCAAACTTTATTGCCGTCTTCAAGACTTGGAACTCTTAAAATACTCAAAACACATCTGGAGTCTTCTTAGCACATAGATGCCTCGTCAGGGCCTTGACCAAAGCAACATCTTGTCTATGTTTCATCTTCATTTTATATATTCTTTCGATAAAAGGGGTTGAAAAAAAAGAATTACAATATAACTTTTATAATATAATAGGCATGGACCACCCTAATACTATTTGTTTAGAGAGATATTATATTATCGATAATATATTATTTTATTATTTTATAATTAAATTAATACATTATTAGTTTAAAGAATAATTTATAGTTTTCGATAATTCTAATAGTTTGATGTAATGCACCTGAAATAATCAACCATTGACTAATATGTTACAGTATAATAATGCGTCTCCGGATCTTTCGAGTGCATTATAAATGAAATATATCTTGATTTGAAATTCAAATAACAATAAACTAATATTGCATCATATTTTGAGAAAAATGTGATATTTATGACAATTGTTTTTTTCTTTCTTTATTTTAGCACAATTGTTTTCTAATATAATATATTTGAGATCTATTAATGCTTGAAGAGAACTTTTGCGATGTATTATATTATGATATTATTGAATTTATTATTTTAACACTAAGGGCTCAAATTGACACTTGAAGATTTTATTATTTCAGCGAGAATAATATTAAAGAAGTTATACTGTATTTTATAGTTACCAAAGCCAAATGATAAATTAGCAAATAATTCACTATTTCCATGTTCAGTTTTAATGAATGGTGTGGCTAGGAGCGTTAAATATGTGCATACTCAGGGGTGTCTTACGGGGGAAAAAGTTAAGAATTTGTGTTTTTACCATATGGTAACACCAAAATAAACTTAAAATAAAGCAAGCACTAGCATTTTTATCATGCCACGTTTTGCTAAGTGGGTGAGGCAGTTGGATAAAAATTTGGTGACGATTCTGGTATCTCTTATGGGACCATTCTGCAACCGCACTGATGGATGTTGCACATTCGCAACTCTACGGGAAGGACCTAAAGCAGTCGTGTCTACTTGAATCACTGTTTAACAAGCATTTGGACAGTGTTACGAAATAATGGCTATTATAATAAAGGGAATGGATTAAAAAATTAGCGGATTAGTTACTTACAAGAGTAGATGCACCGTTGCCACCATTTAAGTTTATTTTCACTATGAAATACAAATGGCCTTTCAGTAAGCACTTCTAATGGCTACATCTTACCGACTTTAGTTTTCTCTAGCACCAAGGTGAGATACCGTTCAAAGAGATCCAATGCAATATTTACAAGAATCAAAATGATAAGAATGTAAATGAGTTATCTAAACAAAAGCAAAGGCAAAAGGAGAACAAAAATCAACAATGTAAGCAAAAACGGAACCTGGATTTCAAACACGGGGATAATTTTTTTCTTCAAATTGAACAACTGTAAGAATGAACCTATGGTGTTGCTAAATAAATGAAGATTAATTATTCGCAACAGAATAACAATTTTTTGTGTCCAGACAATTCTATTACTTAGCATGTCATGCAAGTAAACTTGATTAAGATTGTATACATATCCTACAAACATCATTATGATTTTGTGTCCGTGCAATTCCAGTGGTTAGTTGATCGGTCAAAAATAATAATCCAAATTCCAGTTTTGAAACTCTACAAATGTTTTTGAGAAGAGTATCTAATGTGGCCAATCGAACTGTGGGTGAATCATGAGACTCGGTAATTTCACTTTGAGGCGTATGTTTCCCTGAGAAAATAAAATGGATTAATAGAAAGAATAAGGCCAGCTAAAATATAAGTACACCAAACTACGTAGACTTGTATACCATATGTTGTAGTGGTGAAGGGGCGAGATCAACCAAATCTTGTGTGCTATTACCTTTAAGAACCCTAATGGTATTAACAAAATTTGAATTTTTGTAGGGATTGTATAAGCTTATTTAAATCTGTAGCTATCTTGTGCAATTGATTTTGATTTTGAGTTTATTGGATGGCTTGATTTTGAGTCGAAAGATTCAGTATCACCTGGAACTCCTTGCTCTGTAGACATGGTGTATCTCTTCGCTTACTTCCCTTTGGTTGTAGACATGGTACATCTCTGAGGTTACTTATCTGATAAAAATCTTAAGACACTACTACCTAATCTATTCCAAACCGAAGTTGGCTTTAGTAGGCTAAATCAAGAAATAGTTTTGGCATCTACACTTGTCAACATACTTGACATACTATGGTATTTAGCTTCAATCGAGCATTCGCTCTAACAAGGATTAAGACAAGTAGTTGATGTTGTTAGAGCACTGCTCGGTCGAACTCGCAAGCGTTATCTCAAGCTTGTTGTCAAGTTTAGTTGCCAAAACTATAAGTCTTGATTTCTAGTCTACTTATAGCTAAGTCTCGGATTAGGATAGAAAGTGTAGTTGAGCATTAGACTTCACGGAGTTCATCGATTGAAGACGAATAACTACTAAGGGGAGCTTGTGGAACTTCATCAACAAAAGGTATGTAGAGACTTGAACTCATCTATCACTCAAAATTCTATCTACTCTGTCTCCTATTTGAGACAAAAGTCATATAGCTATATAGACTTCGATTATACACATTTGATATTTCGAGCTGAGTTTAACTCGCTTACATTTTTCTCGAAATATGTGTTGGTAAGCTTTCGCTTTAACCAAGTTCATCTTATATTCTTGACGAAAGTCAAAAGATGATCATGTGAAAATCGCCTTGTAACATCTTACATGATTTGTGTGAGACAGTCATTTGATGTAGACCCGGAATGTTTCGTATTGTTCATTCGATCACTTGAAAATTGCTTCGAAGCTAATAGTTTGTGTGAGATAGCTATTGTCGTCTTTCGAGAATGTTTCAATGATTGAAATGTGAGTTTAGAACAAATAACCATGATTGGATATAGCACAGTATGCGTACTTGTATGCTAATTTGTGCAAGATATTCCAAGTCCGGGAACCATGGTATGCATACCCGTATGCATACTGGCTGGTTAATGAAAGTACGGGAACTTAGTATGCATACCGGTATGCGTACTAGCGTGAGTTTCAAGTTCCTTTCAACTGAGTTTTGGAAGGTATGTGTACCCGTTCGCATACTGGCGAACCCAAACTTGATCCAGACACTTAGGTATGCGTCCCCATTTGCATACTTGAGTAGGTTATGTTCTAAAATCGGTTTGTTCATGAACTAATACATTTATATAATAAGGAATGCAATCTTTTGCAATTTGTGGCTATAATGTTCATGAATTGATTCGAGTGAATCAAAATCGATTTTGCTTCAATTGTGTCTTGTATACTTCTATGAGAATATAAACAAATGAACAACTCTAGAACTAGTTTCATTTGAGTCATTTGAACTAGTTATGGTTAAGATGAATATGGTTGATATGAAAGTATTCATATGGCTAACTTCGGTTAACTATTGTTGAGACAACAAGGTGTACACGTTTAGGTACGGTTACTCATATCTAAGGTGTACACATTTAGGTACAATCCCAATGAAGTAACTTTTCATTTGTGTGTAACAAGCTAAGTTTAATCTAACAGTTGAAAGATATTATCTTGAGTCTAATCAGGTTTTCATCTAACGGTGAATATTGAATGCTTTGTTACCAAGGTAACATTGATTGCAAACCCTGATTTGAAGACTACATAAGAGAGAACTCTAGCAACTGGGAAACCTAATCCCTACACCTCATTGTGATACTAGTTGCGACTAGAGTCGATTCTCCTTTAACCTTAGGTTTTTCACGAAACCCTGTAGGTTAACGACTTGAAGACTTCATTGGGATTGTGAGGCCAGACCCAACTATTTTCTCTATAGTTGCGTGTTCTGATCTTGATGTTTTCTATCGTATTGAGTACTATATTCTCTAAGATTTGCTCGAGATTTAATCTCTGATAGGCAAGATAAAAAGTAGTCACAAACATCTTCGTTTCATCGTTTGTGATTCCACAATATCTTGTTTCGCTACCATACGATTAAGATTATTGTGAGGTGATTGATATTTCTAGGCTGTTCTTCGAGAATATAAGTCCGGTATATCAATTAGTTCTTGTTCACCTTGATTTATCAAAAGACGGAACAAAACTCATAGGTATATCTGTGGGAGACAGATTTATCTATTCAATATATACTTGTCTGTGTGAGACAAATTGGTTTATCAAGTCTTCAACTTTGGGTCGTAGCAACTCTTAGTTGTGGGTGAGATCAGCTAAGGGAATCAAATGCGCAGAATCCGGCGTGGTTCTAGAGGCGTAAGGAACGTGACTGTACCTTGATCAGTGTGAGATTGGTTAGGGCTCAACTACATTCCAGTCCGAAGTTAACTTGGAGTAGGCTAGTGTCTGTAGCGGCTTAATACAGTGTGGTGTTCAAATCTGGACTAGGTCCCGGGGTTTTTCTGCATTTGCGGTTTCCTCGTTAACAAAATTTCTGGTGTCTGTGTTATTTCTTTTCCACATTATATTTTCTATATAATTGAAATATCACAGGTTGTGCGTAAGTTCAATTGTGAATCCAACCTTTGGTTGTTGATTAAATTGATTGACACTTGGATATTGGTTTTTGATACCGTCCAAGTTATTTCTTATATTCAATCGGGCTCGCAAATTCCTATTTGTTTGATTGCAGATTGAATTGAGAAATTGATATATAACTCTTGGATATACTTTTCTTAAGATTGAGTCTAATTGTCTAGTTGATTCTCTTAAAAGTATATTGGAGTTAGTCCATACAGATTGTTAAGCGAAATATTGGGTGCAGTTGTTAGACCTCCGCTTTTTCAGATGTTAAGTTTGTTTATAAGATTTTATCAAATAATTAAGGGAAAACAATTAATATAACACTTTTTTCATATATTTTGGGAAAAAAACATGAACAAAACTCCATAATGTTATATATTCTTTAAAAATAACTTTAAAAATGTTTCTCATGCTTAAACTCAAATTAAGTTTATATAATTAAAAATGATTCACATGGTTTTTGTAACTGTTTCATTTTTACGTCTGGTTTTGCAGCTTTTGCTTCATAACTATATGTTTCTTGTAATCTCTTGTAAAATAGGTTTTGCTTCATGACTATATATCGTCTCAATAGGGTAAATTTTTTTTTTTTTTTCAAAGCATTTATTTCTAAGAAAATGAAAGCGGAGGGACAAATCTCGTATATTACAACTACGTATGTATTACAAAGTTCGACCCTTCACAACCCTTGACAACAAAACCAATTAAAGAAATTTTTATTTTTCAAACACCAAATAATGGGTTGCTTCTTCCAAAATCTTTCACAAACTCCGCAAAATTACTAACCATGAAGGATAACACAGTTAACATCATAATATATTTGTTGTTGATATATACTGTTACATTAATAACTTTTCCTAAATAAATGCTGTAATGGTTGTTGTAATCCAACCAACACCCACTGAGCCAGTAATAAAGCCCATAGGGACCTGCCGTTTTAATCGTCCTCCCCCCCCACCCCCCCCACAAACCTTATTAGTAGCCTTAGGCTTTTTACCTTTCTTCATTAATCCTTGTAGTTTGAAAAGCATACCGGCATGCTAGAGTAAACATGAACAACAAGAAACAGATATACCGATTAAAATACCAACGATATGCTATGGCGTCCCCGAGTTGGTAGCGCCAAGCACTATGCTTGCTATTGGACCCCCACCAAGAATTTATTTTTTGCTAGAAAATCCTTGATGAACTCGACTTATCTTTCTTATGCAGCAGCTGACCGTAGACTCCTTGGATTTAACTTATTTATAAATTTACAGGGGCACGTGTTTTAGTATGAATGATGACCATATATAGGTTTCAACAGATTCACGGGTATGTCATTTGGATTAAATTGACTTATATTATTGTTTGTAGCAATACCTAGTACTGGAATAATGGATTATCCAAGACCTTACAAATCTTGTGTGAAGCAAACCCATCCAGATAGTACACCTCATCGATGAATAAAACTTGCATAAATCGGGTTATGTGGACGTACCTGACCGAGGATGCGGCTTGTCGGTGCCTCTGAGTATCTTATATTTTGAGATTGGGGAACAAGCATGACCAGTGAGTCTTATGGGGACATATTAGAAATCAGCCATGAGGCACTCATGAGTGAGGCTCTTGTGGCTCTTAAGATTAGGGATAGAAACCCTATCTGTTACTTTGTATGACGGAGTGTGAGTTATGCTATGGTAGAGCATGACTGAACTAGTTAATCCTTAGAGCATGACTGAACTAGTCTCAGCTTAAAGCCGAAATAGTCGTGACCTAGGGCAAAGCCGAACTATTCATGCCCTAGTGTTTAACTAAATTCATTAACTAAAATCCATCTAATATGGCATATTATGATTCATTTTTCTTCGATTTTTCGTGTCATAAAATCACAATCCACATCAAGTCCCCTACTTAGCTGGAACAACAAGTGTTTCAGGGTTAGTATATTGATGGTGGACTCTCATGCATATGCATAGCTCTTGATTCATTCTTTCTTGAATCCTTCTTATATATGTATGAACATCTAAAATCCTTGATTGTTGTACTTATGAGCATAACATGACATGTCGTCTACTCGTTGAATCTGGCATATGTAGCATTGACCTGGTATAAGTAGTCCTCAGTAAGACAAGAGCTAGAGCTGAGGATCTTCCTTAGCCCATTTTTAACGTGTACAACAATATTATTGACGTTCTTTTTAACTCAAGCCATCTTTGAACTAGCCACGTATGTTGATGCAAGTTGTGATGGGAGTACTAATCGTGTTGAGCTTTTTCTCATATGAGATGACCAAGTTTTTAACCCTTTTTGCAATATCACCAAAAACCTAACACATGCACGGCACATGAGCATCAACTATCAACAACTAATGGCACCACTGAGTTAGGATTTCATACAAATCAATGCCTTCCCTCGGCCAAGTACTCTTTACATAAATTTTTCTGTCGAGTATATACATACATATAAACAACAGTGATAGTTATTTCACTCAACAGCCAGGATATATCAATTATCTCTTACTTGTGGCTGTTGTATTTTGTCCCACCCAACATAATCTGAAATGAGTTAATCTAATGGCCAACCGTCATGTACGTCCCACATCAGGCGCGATGAATCTCTTCTACTTTGTGCAAATTCAATTTCCTTATTTATTTTTTTCTTTTTGTATTCCGTAATCGAGCAGAAACCCTACGAATGATGTAGCCTTTTGATTTCCTCTTCAACACATGAAGATACTTCTATTTAAGCACCGACAATGTAAGTTACGTTAAGAAAAAACTTAAGTGTTCAACTGGTGGAGCCGATGTTATTTTCTAATGGGATGAGACATTATATATATAATAATTTAAGGTACTGCAATCTTAATTTTTTAGGATACTGTTGAAATGCTTCTGAGAAGAGAGAATCTTCAAACCCATGTCTTAAATTTCAATCACTTTACTTTTGATGCGACTTTGGTGTTTAATGAAGTTGTTTATTTCTTTATATTTGTTGTAGAAGAAGGAAACCCTGGTTAAGTTTTTGGTTTAAGTCTTGAAGAAGAAAACCTAGGTGGAGTTTTAACGATTCAATCTCCACTCTTCTGAGACAGTCTCAGGTGAAAAATAAAAGGTACTGAAAGGGTTTGTTAAATTATCTAAGTGAGGTTTTTAGGGTTTCATTTTCGTTATTGGGTTTGCAGGAATAAAGTATCTGAGATTACCATTATATTCATCTGAAAAGGATCTAAAACTGTATTAAAAAAATTATGACCAAAAACAAATGTAAGCAACATTTTTGGTTCAATTGCGATTTTGAAGCTCCGGAAATAAGACTTTATATGTATGTATACAATTCAACTGGTGGAACTATTGTTGTTTTCGAATGGGATGAGTCATTATATATATAGAAAGATGATATTGCAATTGTATGAATTGTGTAGAATATTTGATTTTCTTAGGATTACCTTGAATATGCACTAGCACTAAAATAGAGAAATCATGTCCTCGTTTGATATATGTCATTAGCCCTAGAATATTGAATGCTAGATGCTCAAAATTTTAGTAACGTTAATGTACGTTAATTGCATGCTTGTGTATGGGACATTTAGCTACGGTTGGCCTTAGCTAGGACTTACGCTTGTTGCCCATATGAATTCATCTCTCCTGACCGTGTTACTCAATGAAGATTTGTTGAGGTTGGTTCATACCATTGATATCTTGCTATGGAAGTCGATATTTATGGTTTTATAAGTTGCAGATGGTCAAGTATGGATTATCTTTGCCTAAACCAAGCTTATGACCATTAAAGGAACGCTTCAGCTACATGGATGAAGGAATCAGGGTTGGTCTCAGAGAAGGAAGAAAAAGAAAGAATGAGATCAAAGTAATTTTTGGTTGCAGAAAAGTACTCTCTGAGTTGTATTTAGCAGGGTCGATATATGTTATTTATAGTTGAACCCTCTGATCTGACACCGATTTGATAAGGATGAAGGATGTGATAAGCCTCTCATTTGTTATTACAGAGAATAAATAAGGATGAGTCGTGTTCATCCCTTGATTCGCGTAACCTCCTCGATCGACTGTTCTCTTCAGCGACGAGAATTATGGTTGGATATTCTCACACGTGTGCCAAATCAAAAAGCTAAATTTATCCTCATTTGTGTGGTTTAGTTAGCTTTGGGGGATGATGAGTTGCCATGGTAGAAACATTTTCGGTAATCGAATATCCCTTTTTTATACACTATGACTTGTTTATGCCATTTGGAGAGAACGAGATAGTGCAAGGCAATGTCGTGAATCATGTCCAGAGGCGAGCCAAGGTTGAATATCAACCTAGCATGTCCGGCTATGAAAAATAGAGATGGAATTCCCTTTTCGTGGGTCTCTTTAAACAATTGCGTGAGCTCTATCATGACTTTGTCTCATGAACTTGCATAGATCAGGTTCAAATACTCACATATAGACGTGCCTGGCTGAGGATGAGGATCGTCGGTGCCTAAAAGTGCCTCATAATTTGAGATTGGGGAACATACATGACCAGTGAGTCTCGTGTATGGGGACGTACTGAGAATCAACCATGAGGTCATCATGGGTGACGGTCTTGTGGGTTTGCACCATAACTTCTATTGTGTAGGCCAAAAGTATGAATTATGTATGCTCTAGTAGAGCATAGCTGAACTAGCCGCGGCTTAGTTCTTAAAAAAAACAAACAAAAACAAACAACAGATAGCATACACCTTAAGGGGCATGCGTTACGGGAAGCAGCTTGCTCTTCCAACCGAAAGCCACGTAAGGCTAGACTAGCCTATTCCACCCACCGTCAACAAGTTTTAATTTCAAAATGTTCTCTGTCTCAACTTTCCCTTCGGTTTCCCACAAAAAGAAAAAAACCTAAGTCGAAACCCCATTCAAAAATTCGTTCAATCTTCCGAATCCCGCCTAAAAAACTTCCCCGAAATCTTTCTTTCTAGTGCGAAGCATCAGGGTGCTCTAAAACTCTAAGCAATTCTTTATATCCTAACCTCCATAGTGTAGGTGAATTTTTGGACGACCAAAGGGAGTTCCTATGTGATGAAAAAAACTCATTGATGTCCGTCACAACAAATGTGCAGAGAAAATAAAAATGAAATTTTTATTCTCACAAGTTCACCAAATTGAGTTACAAAATGAGATAATTAGAGAAATTGTTCAACAATTCCGATCAACAACAACTAAAAGAACAAACTAGCTGTTCAACGTTACTTGAAAACTTCATTAAATCAGTAGGAATGGATTAAAAATCAAAATACCGGGCAAACAATTGAAACGCAGGAGTTTCAGTTAAGCGGATGAAGATGATTGCTTTGTGGGTCGGGTTTCTGCATCCGAAACCACATTACCGAACCCACCTGATTATTAACATAAAAAAAAAAGAACTAAGATGATTCAGATGAACAAATAGAAAATCGAAATATGTTTCTGAGTTCATCTACCACAAAACTCCTGCTTTAAGTTCTTCCACGATAAATACAGAAGAAATCCAAACTATACTAACATCACAAAGCCTGAAACGACATCTGAAACTTCAAAGTTTGATTCATTCACTTACAGTTACACAGAAAACAAACTAAATCCAAGGAGAAAACAAACTAAATCTAAGGAAATTAAAGGTATGGGATTGTTAACCAATATCCTTGCTGATTTCTTTGTTGTGAAAAGTGATAAATCATAAATGGGTTTTGTATCCTAAATTTAAGTGAATGGGTGATTTTGAGAAGTGGGTTACTGAGGATTTTATGTTTGTAGAGAATTAGGTTGTGGATTCATATACCCATGTTGTTATTGTCATGGAACTAACGGTTCAATTTGATTAATGCAGGTTTTGTATTTTTTCTCTCATGTTTTGTGATTCCTTCTAATCAACTTTGCTCTCATATGTCAAAAAGAAACAAAAAAATATTATTGATCAATCCCTGTTTGATAAAATGCCTCAAAGAATTGATTGTCATGTCCCTGAAATTAGATTGTATTTTTAGATTATGAGATTGTAAAGAGGTTTTGGGTACTGGGTTTTGTTTATATACGTTTTAGAGCAATCACTTATTGTTGTGCAATCCTCATAACTTCCAGCAATTTCGCAGCATCAGGTCAAGAGTCGTCAATAGTCCCTGTTAGTTTCTAATCGTGTTTTTTTTCTCTTTGGTCGGCCCTCACTGCTGCAGCAGTAGTCTAGTAGGTTGTTTTCTTTATTTGTCGGATTCACTTGTTCTGCTAATTTCACAAGGAAAATGGAGAATCTTTACTCCAAACTCTACGATAAGTACAACAAACTAAAGGTATTGTTTCATTTTCAGTTCTAATTGTTGTTTTCTCCGAACAAAAATTCTGTATGTTTACCCAGTGTTTTTTAATTTTGGTTTAGACAAGAAAGGATTCTGATCTCGATCGTTATAATCATGACCAAGAAGTGAAATTCACTGATTACATGGCTGGTAAGTACTTCCCTTTACATCTGATTCAGTATATAAATGTTTCTTAGGGCTTTCATTAGTTACCAAAACAGTTTCTGAAACATAATAGTGTTTTTTATGCTTGTTGCAGCTGTTGAGGAGTTAGTAAATTGCCTGAGAAGTGAAAATGATAGGCTTGTTACTAAGAATCAAGACTTAATGAATGAATTAGCATCAGTTAGGCATGTATCTATTGCCAGAATTAATTATTCATTTATTACATTGTGAATATTGACTAGAACTCATTGGTTCTAATAAACTATTTTACTTATTGTAGAGCCGATAGATCTGACAAGGAAGAGTTATGCGTCCAGTACGAAAAGCTTTTAACTGAAGAAACCAGAAAGGGTAAGGGAACATTTCCTGTTTTAGGTCTATAAAGTTACAATAGTGAGATGATAGTTGTCTGATCTGCAGTACCCGACATCAATAAGCTTACATTTTCGACTTGATAGGTCATGAGCTTACATTATTCAGAGAAAGAGCTTGAGCTTGACATTGATCCATTTACTTGGGGTTTCAACCTTAAGTATCCATTGGGATTGCCAAAGGGAGATGGCCTATGGTTTTAAGTGGATGTTTGGATGGGGACACTCCAATGGCCTAATTCATGAGGTTTCATGTACTCGTCTTGCTGAGTTGTTATCTAGCATAAGTTTTGTAGTAAATGTTTCTATTAAAAGATTGGAATTTTTTGTCCCTCAATGTGTCTAGGGTCGAACTATAGATTTAGAACATCTTTTGTATCAGCTTTAAAAATGTAAGGGCTATTTTGAAACATTTACTGCATTGACACATGCTTTATGTTTCTATTTTGTTCTTAATTACGTGTGAGGCCTTTTGGTGAAGCCCTGCTCCTGTTTGACTTTTAAGGTGTGAGCCGCTTACTTTTAATGGATCATCACTGAAAAACATGTAACGAGTTTTATGTTTGATAAGGAAAGGGTGCAATAGGTTTTATTATGGAATCATATTCTGGTCGAAGTTTGCATGCCTGACAGACCACATGCATCTCAGACATGTAGCAAATGTTTAAGTCTGCCTTTATTTTTCTTGAGTACTTACATCGCCCCTCCTTTATAGGTGAAATTGACTCCAATTTTTGGCAGGAAAAGAGCTTTCTGAAGAAGTAAAAAAGCTACGCAATCTGCAGCAAGAGTGGCTCTCCTGCAGTGCCAGGGTTCGGTACAATGAAAATGGGCAAATGGAATCCCCTAGAGGAACTTATCTTGAGTCAGGACAGATATCCAGCGTCAGCACCAGGAAAAGGCATTCAGCCGATGAAGACCCAGACAGCAGAGGGAAGCTTCCTGTGGTAACAGAAACAGAAAAAGATTCACATACGGGCTTACGTTCTGACAATGATCAAAGCATTCAAAAGGTATATATAATAATATAGTATTCCTAGTATAGTTTATCTGGTCTAGTTTCTTACTAAGTCATCCTGGAAATGTGATTTCTCAGGAAAGTTGCTGCGGGAAAGTCATCAGTTCAGGTATGTGAGAAATAAACATACCAAATTGCTAACATTCTATGCAATAACATGTCTTTAACATATCGACGGATCATATTTTCTAGGGGACTCAATCAATGCCAATTGCGTGTTTCACACCCTAATGGAATTTCTAATTGGCATGAAATTTGAATTTGTTACTAAAGCGGATGGGCCGTGTCTTTCTGCACTTCATCAATCAAGTGGTAATTGCGAAATCTTATTCTTCTGATTCTATTTTCTGTTTTGCATTTTGGATTTTTTCTTCATTCAGTGTTAAAAGTTTTTATATTGGATATCATAATTAAGTAGTGATTAGTTTTAAAATTGAATACCATAGTTTCTTCCAACATATAGAGCTCCCTCCCCCCTTTTTCCTTTTGCAAAGAAATTAACAAAGAGAGAGCGAGGATGACGCTTGCAGCATGTTTACACAAGCAAGGCACCAGATTACAGTATCATGAAAATGTTATAAAAGCATATGAAATTATTAAAGTAGGAGTAAGACAATGATCTAGGCAAGATATGAGGCCATGAGAATAACAATGAGAAGTGGAGGAGTTGTTTAGTGGCTTAAAGGCTGAAAAAAACTAATATCTGGAGAATCTGAACTAGGAAGAAAAGCCAAATTTAAGCAGCTTTTGGCCCTCAAATTATTTCGGCAAAAGTTACAGAGGTTCTCAATTCATAGTTATACATGCATTTGAGAACTCTTTTCTTCTTAAAAAAAAACAAAATTTGCTGTCTGATAAAAGGTTTGATTAATGGATAACTACACTAAATGGGTCTTAACTCTTACTAAGTTACATTATGCCAAATTTGGATCTCTACAGCTGTAATCATATTTCAATATTTTTATGTCTAAAATTTGAACTTACTGGCTGCACCATATCCTTTTGTTTTTGAAACGAGAGACTGTTACAATAAAGAATCTTGGAAGTTCAATTGTGTTGTATTTAGAGTGAAATGAGGGGACCTTGATTGTTACACACTGTGCTAGCCTTTCCAGGTTGCATTAAGCGCCAGATGCTATATTTTTCTTTATTTTTAGACTCACATGATACAAAAAGTTGAAGGATAGAATAGTTGGAAAGTAAACCTGTGGGTTATACCGCTGTAGGATACATTTGTACAATTTTCCTGATTGAGCTAGTTCCTTGAAGAAAAAGTCGGTTGTAGCGTCATTGTCTGTTTCACCATTAATTTATCTGTATCTCTTTTATCTGGGCCAATAGAACTTAGAATTCAACTTCTTCCGCAAATTTTAGCTTATCATGGATGGCTCTTCAACTGCAAAATGTACCCTGCTGACCTGCATAATTTCAGGGCCACTGTATTCTAATATTTTGGAAATTCCTGCCAGGTAGCCATCTGACCGGCAATATTTTAGTAGTATGGGCTTTTTACAACATCCTTACCTATTTCGGTGGGGACATGTTAGGTTTCATTCTTTTACCGAGAAATGACTATGGTACATGGGAACCTATAAAATTATGAAGTGGGTGAGAAGGGTTGAAGCAATTTGTTTTCTGTTTCCATGCTTTGTCCCAATGGGTCTTTGCCTGGAGTTTGTTTTGTGCTATCTGCCTGATGATAACCTGCAAAACTGAAGATATTCTAAAACCCCTTGGAACGAGAAGAGATCTTTCTCATCATGTGGTTCGGCAGAATAGGATATGTTTTATGTTTCTCAGCTATACAAGATGTATATTACGAATAAATGCAAATACTCTATGACCGTCAGTGTAGATATACACAAAAGCTACTAATAATTGGTAAATAGGCTGCTAAGGTTGCAGTAAGCCAATGCGACTTGGTTCTTGTCCTATTAACTAGATGCTGGTGTAACACCAAATAGCTCCAGTGTCTACACCACCTAATAGGATGATGCTTCTTTTTTTACATCACATCTTCTCAATAAATTTATGATTCTCGATTTAGTTCTTTTCTAGTACTAATTTCATGCTTATATATCATTTTCTCTATAAAAATAATGATTCTCGATTTGGTTCTCTTCTTGTACTAATCTCATGCTTGCATCATCTTTTAAGCCAAATTGATGTCTTATTGTTGTGATCATAGTTTATCTTTTGTTAGTTGCAACTTTGTTTTCGGTTGTCTCAAGGAAATAATTAGTGCAAGGGAGAAGCTAGAGCAACCACGGAAGAGTGGTTTTAACAGCTTCCAGGCTGTCATATGGGATTTCAAACATCCCTTTGGGAGGATGGATACCAGAAGATAATGGCCTGGATTAAAAGCGGTTCAGCTAAACCACATTATTTTTTTGGTTGACCTAGCCCTCCTTGTTATACAATATATATCTGTGTTATATCTTCTTTCTTTCTGGTGAACTTTTTTTCATATACACTTGTGTGGATTGCAGGGTATTCATTCACTTTAATGTGGCTCACTAAAGCGTCTGAGAATGAACCTCTGGAGCTACTGTACCATGTCCTATCTTTAGGGACTTTTGAAAGGATTGCGCCAGAGTGGATGAGGGAGGACTTAATTTTTAGCTCAAGTATGTGCCCTGTGTTCTTCAAGAGGGTATCCTCGGTTATTGGATTGCATTTGTAATGTTTCTATAGGTGGTGTTTGTGTTCTTTTAAGCATCTGTATCTAATTCGATGGAATCCGAGGTTTGAATTATGCCGGATCTTGATTTATCTTTTAGTTTGTGAAAGCATACTTCACTACCTCGGGTATTCAGGTACTAAAACCGGTGTTTGCACAACAAGAAATGTAGTCATTTTTGGATGTCCTACTCCTGCCACACAGTAAAGAGTTAACAACAATATGTTGTTACCGATGTCTTGCAGCTAATTCAGTCATAGCTCTTCTACCAGCCACAGCCCGCAAAATTAAGCATGCGATTATTCAAGGACAATCTTTTATACTTGATCAGATTTCACAAGAGATATTTTGAAAATAACTTATTCCAGCATCTCAAGGTGCATGGGTATCTAAAAGAAATATGATGCCTTTTAGGATTTTAGATACCCCCGTGAAAAAAATCTCTCCAAGGATTGTTGATATCAAAAGTTACTGGTTGTTTGATTTACACCATAAGTAAATATCAACATATTCAACTACCGTTGGAGATGGTTTCCATAAGTAAATATGGAGGGAATATCTAAATTTTTATCGGTAATACTGCTAAGATCTGACTTCTCTTTTATCTCCGTTTAGAACGTCTCTAACTGTTTTGAAAAGGAGGGAGGATAACCCAAAAATATTAGCTTCAAATTTGACACCATTTTGTAAAAAAAAAAAGACGTCAAAAGTGTGAGATAGTATAGGAATAAAAGTGTGAAGGGATCCTCCTTTGTTAAAAAGTATTGTCATATTAACCCACATAGGATTTTAGACCTCTAAGTCAAGGGACAATCTTGATTGAATCGTGCCAAAGATGGAGCTTCAAGAAAACTGAAGGCCTGCAGTAAGAGCATCTCCAATGCAAGGGGTGGAGGTCTTAAAAAATCATGCCACATGATTTAAGACCTTTCCGACTAAAATTTTATCTCCAATGTAAGTGTCAAGGTCATAAGTAAAGGAGAAAGTCTAGACTTTCTTCATGACATTGGGTCTTAGATCCACATCATCATTTTATCTCTATATTCAAATAAAAAAAGTCAAGTAAGACATTGAGAATTGGAGATGAATTTTAGCTTTAAAGTTTTATCTTCATCATTTTTTGTCATTTAGCAATGACCTTGAAAAAGTGCGAATAAGACCCCCACCTAGGATGACCTTGACCCCTTACATTGGAGATGCACTAATAGTTTTCACGCTCGGAAACCAAATTTAACCCTCCACCATTAAACTTAACTGATGATGAGGTGTCATTAACTTGGAAGATGGAAATCTTCCACCATAATACCTCTATATTATATCTTCGAAGTTCCATGACATCTCAACACCTATAATAGATTATGGAAGTCAAACTCCAATGGTGGAAGGTAAAATGGATTCAAAAGCGCCTCCGAATTGTGTTGAGCGCCATTTCAAAATCGACGGTTATAAAGGACAATAAGATTGAGAAACAAAATCGACCACAAGATTAAGGGTAATTCAATTTGGAGTGGCGTTTTTGTTTGGATTCCAAGCTATTTTCTATTAAACATCAAAACATAATTTGGAAAAAGTGTGAATAATTTCAACTTGAAAGCCATCATACTGACATTCCACACTGTGTTGGAACAGATTAGTTCCACCATTAGACTTGTTTTTTAAAAAAGTGGGTAGTTAGGAACGCGCGATTGGGGGATATTGAAACTAATTGGGGGATATAGGAAAAGGACAAAAACTGGATCCAAATATCAAATCAGGGTCACCCCTTATCTAAATATTTTATATAATTCCTAATCTACCCCTCACTAATCAGGTTTAGTGGTTAATAATAATTAGTAAAAATCTTAAGTATTTGTGAAATGATTAGTGTGTATTTTTATTTGAATTTGGGTGAGTGAGGTGAGAGTAGGAGGAGGGAAAAAATATTTGGGAGGGAACATTTTTTGGTGAAAATGGAGGATGATTGTGAAGAGAGAATTGTTGCTGCTGAATCTTTAGCTCAACTACAACAAGGAGCATATCTTGAATCTTCAGCTAATGACAACAACTCACAATTGCAACTCTTTGTTAAGCCAACACCATTGAATGATGATTTTTACGAGCAAGGAGAGTTTTTTGAAGAACCTACACAAGAAAGTAAACTTGCACAACATACAAGCATCCCCAACACACAGGTAAAGCTGCAAAGAGGTTGAAAATTTGATTTTTTTCCTTTGAACCCACCATTTTTTCAGCTGAAAAAGCTCGGTGCCGGCATAGTAGTGGTATGAATACAATGCCGGAAGCCTCCATACCGGCATAGTATTCATACTACGGCCATGCTGGCAGCCCGATATCCCCCATTTTGAAATTCAATCCGGCATAGTATTCAACCAAAAAACTATGCCGGTACAAAGGTTACTTTTTACCTACCACGGAATATGCTACCGGCATGGTTATATTCTAAGGTTACCATGCCGGTACTGCATGAAAAACATACAGGAAGCAGTGCCTTCCAAAGGTAAATACCGGCACGGACAAATTAATTAACTACCATGCCGGAACTGTCTACCAGCGTGGAACCATAGATAAAAATCATGCCGGCACGCTAACGACATTGTTTGATTATAACTTTACCATGCCGGGACCTACAAAAAAAAACATACAGGAAGGAGTGTTTTCCAAAGCTAAATACCGACATGGTATATTAATTATGGGTTACGCCGGAAACAGGTACCGGCGTGGAACCATAGATAACGAGCATGCCGGCACCTCTATTTCCGGCGTTGATTTCAAATGAAATATGTATGCCGGAAAAGGTTTCAAATTTGGTCTTCAGTTTCTGTTCAGTTAGACCATGCCGAAACTTTGATCGAGCATGCCGGAACTCTCTTCCGGCATAGTGTTTTAATTTCTTTTGGAACTAATTTATTTTCTTTTCATTCGATCCTTAGGTGGTGACATATATTGATCCAACAAATGCAAAGCCGCTTGGTCGGGATACGTCGGAATACTACAAAATGCCTCCGGTATGTTACCAAAGAATACTTTTCACCTAGTATCTTGAACTTTACTAATGGATTGCTTGTAATGAACTTCTAATCTCCCATTGTTGTCCTTATATAGGGAATAAAAGATCCAAAGGAAGCAATCGCTTGGGCTAAAGAGACGGCTCTTAAGAACATGTGTGTGTTGGTGAGGAATTCCCAAAGTTCAAAGACTCGTTTTGAGATGGTTTGCGAGAGAAGTGGGGTATACAAGGAGAAGAATAGCCACAGGAGAAAGGGTTATGTTTATCCAAAGAAGACCAATAGGGTATACAAGACTCGTACGATTAAGGATAATTGCCCCTTTAAGCTTGTATTCCATCTAAATGACAAGAACAAGGAATGGGATTGTGCGGTTTGGTTCGGCTGTCATAACCACCGGGATCCGAAAGATTTTGTTGGTCACTCCCTAGTTGCGAAGCTAAAACCTCATGAATTGGAGGATGTAAAGAGAATGACCAAAGAACTTATAAAACCGAGACAAATTCTCAGAGGCTTCAAGGAAAAGGATAAGACCAACGTGTCTTCTCTAAGTACAATTTATAGCGCACAAGCAATTATTAGAAGGGTGGAATGGGAAGGGAGGACCGTTATGCAAGAATTTGAGAAGATAGTTTGGGATCACAACTACACGTGTATCATTAAAAGAGGGCCGGACAACAAGCCCCTTCAAATATTCATTTCGCATCCTTTGCTTTCACAATTGGCTAATACATGTTGTGGTGTTCTTTTGATGGATTGCCCCTACAAGACAAACAAATACAATATACCGTTGTTCAACATCGTGGGGCTAACATCGGACAAGGTATCATTCACATTGGCTTGGTGTTTAATGGAAAACGAGAGGGACTATAATTATCATTGGGCATTACGACAATTGAAATTATTCTTCTGGGAAAATCAACTTCCGAGGGTCATCATAACCGATCAAGATGACGCATTAATGAAAGAAATATCCGACGTCTTCCCGGACGCACAAAATTTCCTATGTACATATCATATACGTCAAAATATCATAAAAACTTGCCATGCCTTGTTTGAACCTACTAAGGCGGATATTAAGAAGAGAATGATTGTTTAAATAGAGGAAGATGTTCGCAAGAACAAACTATCACCAGAAGAAGAAGATGATGAGAGAGGCAAGATAAAAGAGCGAGTGGACAAAGAACATGCGGAAAATCATAAAAAGTGGTTGGAATTTCTAAGAGATTGGGAGAAAGTTTATTGGTCTCTTACCGAGGATATGCACGAAAAGAGGTTGGACAAGTTTATTGCCGACTGGAACGAGGTTTATTCGACTGCCGTCTGGTATTGTCGGACTCAATGGTTGGATAAGTTCAAGAAAAAATTTGTGCGTGCATGGACAAACCGGTATAGAAAATACAAGAATGAAGCAACTAGTGTAGCGGAGTCCGCTCATGGGAGATTTAAAGATCTCATCCAGTCCGTCCAAGGAAACGTGGTTACGGTCACCGAGGCAATGGAGCAATACTTTAAGAGTGATATCGATAGGATCAAAAAGGCCTTTGAGAAAAGCTCAATGGAAAGGATGACTTCATATTTACAATATGGTAAGTTGCTCCAAGGAATAGAGTTCAACGTCTCTCATTGGGAAATAAAACATATGATGAGATAAATGCAAATGGAGATAAACTACGGCAAACCGGGTGATGTGTGTATTTGTCCCGGCATGTCTTCATTGGGGCTTCCGTGTCGTCATATGCTTATGAAGTATGAAGAAGTGATACCTATTGAGGTTATTGATCCGTTTTGGAAGCAACTATCTTTCACCCTTCCACCCCTACGGAAGATCCCGGACAATCACCATGGGATACGAACGAAGCAAAGGAATTCTTCGAAGCTTACTCACGTGGCAACTCGGTTAGCCGGCAAGTCTTGTTAAGCCAACTAAGGCTAATTACATGGCCATGGATAACACAAAGTGAAGAGCCAACAAAAGGAGATCCTCCCGGTAAACCACAAACTAAAACGGCAAGGAGAAAACAAAGGAAAGAATTGAAAGAAATGACTCAACGTGAAGAAGAACTCGCGGCAAGTAAGAAACGAGATCCAACCGGATGTGAGATTTCGGAAGAAAGGTTTGCGGAAGCGCCGGTTACAAACAAAAGGGGTAGGCCGAGAAAGGAACCGCTATCAAGTTAACAACAAACAACGGATTCCGTATCCACACCAAAAGCCGATGGATCGGAGGTTCCAAAGAAAAGGGGTAGGCCGCCAAAGGTACCAACATCAAGCTACCAAGAACAACAAGGTGAGCATTCCGAAGCCACACCCATAGTCGATGTAGCGGAGGTTCCAAAGAAAAGGGGTAGGCCGCCAAAGGTACCAACATTGAGCTACCAAGAACAACAAGGTGAGCATTCCGAAGCCACACCCATAGTCGATCCAGCGGAGGTTCCAAGGAAAAGGGGTAGGCCGCGAAAGGTACCAACATCAAGTAACAAAGAACAACAAGGTGACGAGGCGGCGGTGCCAAACAAAAAGGGAGTCCAAATAAGGTACCTACATCAAGTCAACTACATCAAGGTGAAAATTCCCAAGCCACACCAAAAATAAGTGATAGCAAAGGTCAGGGACCCATATCTAGTCAACAACAACACGATGGTGACAACTCCGTAGGCACGACCAAAGTTGATGTAGTTTCGGTTCAAAAGCCAAGGGGTAGGCCAAGGAAGTACGGACTCCCATCACATACTGAAGACATTGGAAGTGTAGAGATTGCAGAGGATGGATTGGATATAATTAAGCTACAAAAGGGTAATATGAAGATGTATAAGGATCCCAAAACAGGTAGGACCATTAGAAGTTATCATACCAAGATACAGTCTTACATAGACCAACTTCCTGAGGTTATTCGCGAGTATATTGTATATACGGATGATGTCGATGGAGATGGAAATTATGGCTATCATGCCATGACCGAACAATTAGGAATCTTTGAGACGGCGGTTAATAAAGGGATGACACCATGCCGATATGCTAGAAAGAGGATGGCCGAACAACTTATGAAAAAGAAGAGCTTTTTGAGCAATTGGTTGGTGATGAAGAAGGGTTTGATGATATGCACGCTCAAGTGTTAGGTCCCGAGCAGGAGATGAAGTTCCTTCCTTCTCAATATTGGATGAGAATGTCGCTTTGTGGGCATCTAGTGGCGGATACATTTAATTGTGTTGTTCATTATTTTACCCCCACCGTAGAAGTAACATTTACACCAAAGTGGCAAAAATGCGAAGGATCCCTTAAGAAGAGAAGAGTTGTTTTGGCGTTCGTGAACGGTAATCATTTCATTATTCTAAAACTCAAGGAAAATTGTCCATTGCCACCTATTTGTGGGATCATTAAAAACAAGGATATAGATCCCAATCTCTAGAAGGAATGGATGGCATTGTATGAGGAGAATCACCAATTTTGGGATGCGTTGGCCTTATCAAAAAAACCTCTCCAAGAGGAGAAGATGCAACTTCATACGTGTGGAAGCGATGATGAGTAAATTGGATATATGTGGTTCACTAATACGCAACATTTTGTTTTTTTGGAAGTGTAAATTGTAAACATTAAATCATATTTTGATGCCAATGCCGGCATGGTTATGTTTCATCATTACAACGTCGGAAACATTGTGTCGGCGTAGAAATTAACTTTTGAAACGGTGCCGGGAATTCAGAAAAACATCCAGAGAAATCAGTAAATGTGCCGGCATTTAAAATAAACTAAAAACAGTGTCGGTACTTTGACAAAAATATCTTGCACCTGGAAATTACAGACTACCGGCATGGTATCCAAAAAACCCTTCAATGCCGAAATTCTGTAATTTTTATGTTTTTTGGAAAATTCAGGGTGTCGGCATTGATTTTACTCTTTTCTACCATGCCGGTACTTAAGAAAAACTTAGAAATTTATGTGATCTTGGCACATTGAAACTCTGTAAAAGAGGTAACTTGACACTGGTTTATCAACATAATAAATCAAATAACAACACTAGATTGTATAAAAAAACAAACTCCAAAGTTAAGAGGTTCCAAACCGAAAACAAATCAAGCAAAGAGTTTAGCAAGACACACAAACAAACACATTGTTCAAGACACACAAACAAACATAAACCAACACTAGATTTTTCAAGACCAAACTAATACTATAGAAGAAACACACGATCACTCGGTCCTTGGCTTCTTGTGTACCCTCTTCTTCCTTTTGTCCCACAAGTCTTTTGCCTCTGGATCTTCCTCAACATCCGCTTCTATCTTCGCTTGTTTTACACGTTCGTATATTTCCTTTGTTTCTTTGCGATATTTTGCTTCTTTTGTTGCCTCTTCTTTTTCTCTTTTCCTTTTAAGTATCTCTTCTTCCATTGCGGAAATTGACTTGGTGGTGGTTTCCTTCCTTCTAAGTTTTTCTTGTATAATGGCAATTGAGTTGGTGGTGGATGATGATTGATTTCCTATCGGATTCGATAGTTTGTTCTTCTTAAGTTTTTCTTTTTCCATGGCAATGATGAAATCGGTAGTTGTTGATGGATTTGCCATTGGAGATATGTGTTGGAGCAAACTTTTTTTTAGGTATCAAGTGCAATGGGTGTATCAATTCCTTTAAATATATGAGTACACAACGGCTCTTTTTCCACTTTATTGTACCGGCATTGTCAGTAACCTAAAATCCACGCCGACATTTCCCTTTACTGATTTATGGTTTGAAAAAATAGCCATTGGGCATTGAATGTTAAATCCCGGCACTGAACTATGGTTAACGATGTTGCCGGCACCCTCTACCGACGTGGAGTTGTATTACATTTCAATGCCGGAATAAGGTTTATTGTACACAGAAACCATAAAATTTTGACACTATATCCCGGCATAGAAATATATATAAGATCTACGTCGGCACGATAACGGCATAGAATTATGTTAACATAGTATGCCGGAACTGTATTTGTAATCCTTGTCGCGGGAAGCACGGATGCACTTAGCACGTGCATCAAGCCTTTAAACCACTTGGTGACCCAAGTAGACGAGTTATAGTCTCATGAGGGTTTACATAGAGATCATCCCACAAAACCTTACCAAAAACTACCCTAAAAACCTAACCAAAAAGCACTAAATCTATCAATCTTTTAAAGAAGAATCCGTATCCGATTCACCCAACTGGTGGTACTCGGTGACTTTGGTTACCATGTGGTTCACGTTTTCATCAAACATGAATGCTTCCCCCTTTTCCTGTAGGTAACGCGCTTTCACGGCTTCATGCTACAAAATAAACACACAAACTTGGTTTGTTACATAGAAATTGAAAATAGTGGATTGTGTCGAATTAATCATAAAGATACTTACGACTTGTTGAGGGGACAATCTATTGTGGGTAGCGTGCTCGATCCGGTGTTTGATTTTTAAATACTCAACCACCGCATCTAGGATGATGTCGTGACGTTTCTCGATTTGTTGAGCAGTTCTTCCTTTTGGGTTCCCATAATCGTGAGTAAATTTGTTAAAAATCTTCAACCACATGGAATCCCCTGACCTGTTATCTATAGTTGAAGGACGAGTTTCGGAGTACCATGCTTTGGTGATTGCTAAATCTTCCTCGGAGTCAAACGATGCCATTTGTTGTATGTGGGAGTAGGTTCTATACTAAGCTATCTATAGATGAATCTTCTAGGGTTTAGGGTTTCATAAGTTTAGAGTTTCAAGGATATAGTAAAGAACACACGAGTTTTGGGCAATTGGGTCCAAGTATTAGCTCTCTTTATATAGAGAAAAACCTCAACGGATAGCTTTTTTGAAATCCCTTGTGCCGACATTGAAGTTAATATAAACGTAGAAGCCGGCACCAGTTTCCGGTATGGATTACCTTTAAACGTCCATGCCGGTAATTGATATTCTTATACAGAGATTTGGCCAAATCTGCAGATAGTACCGGCATCGTTTTAACAACAGCGTACAACGCCGGCACACACTACCGGCAGTGATTGTGTTTCTTCATCTATGCCGGTATCTGTGAATTAAAAAAAAAACGGCTAGTTTTTTGAAGACCTTTGGAGCTTCATTCTATATAAAAACCCCTCATTCCTTTGGAAAAATGTACGCAAAGCACCCACCAAATAACAAAAATCCTTCTCTCAAGAAAGCAAGCCTAAAAAAATAGATCAAGCAAGCACGGATCAAGCTTCACAAGCGATGTGCGATTCATCAACAAGCTCTATTTCCAAACCACCATCAAGCTCTACCTGCAAAGTAAGTAGATTCAACATTACTAACGATGGATTGGACAGTTAAAATCTTCTCTACTAAGACTTATCACTAATATAATCTTCTCTTACAGAGTCATCATTGCAGCTGTCAAATTTGCAAGTCACCTTCTCATCTAGCCATGGACTGTCCTTTTATTTATTCGAAGTGTAGAAACTGTGATGGGACACGCTGATAGACGCATTATTGTGTCTAATATGTCTCAATTGTATATATTATTAGTGTTCGATTTTGTATTTATTTTGTTATTTTATGTCTTTGTAGGTATTTTTAGAGAAATAAGCTCTTGCGGCGAAATTGGCTCGAAAAGTGGTGTTTTACACCCCAGGATAGAGTACTAAAAGCACCCCATAAATGCACCGGAAGCACCCCAAAAATGTGTCGGAGGAACCCCGGAAAAATTACTATCTACGCCCAAAAATTACTATTTGCATCCCATAAGACAAGTGCTAAAGGGACACCCGTGCAGGATTAGGGGGGAGGACATCTTCTTCTCAAATTCAAAAAATGAATTTTGGCGGGAAAATATTTTCATTAACAGCAGAATTTCGATCGGATGTTTGGATGTGATTTAGTGAGATTAAATCCCTGAAACTTAGTCGGTAGACGTGATATGACTATAGAAAGCTAGTATGGGTGATTTTATCGATCAAATTTGGATGGATAACTTGGTTTAATCCAAACAGGGAGTTTGAGGAAAAACATGAGCTTGCACGAGTTGTGAGGAATTTAAACGTGTACTGCACGTGCTTGGAAGACTTAATTGATATTATGGAGCGTGAAGAAGGTATAGAAGGAAAGAAATACAGCTGCATGCGCGTGGAAGATCAAAAAATGGAAATTATTGCCGTGAGAATAAAAATAATAAAGAGAAGATTTTTTGAAGTTATGGAGGAGATTCGATGCATCTTTCGGGTATAAATAGATTACCCAAGTCATATAGAAGGGGTGTCGAGAGTTTGGGGACTTTAGGAGGGCTGAGGGGTGAGAAATCAAGACGAACAGCAAGCTTTCTGCTGGTGCAGGGAAGAAGAACACGAAGAACATAAGACCCCAAAGAACAATCGTAACTGCTACAGTGGAAGCGATAGTGCGAGGACAGTCTTATATGCTACAGTAACAACAACACTTTACAATTATCGTTCTTTGTAACAAAAGTTTGTAACAAATATAATTGTTACAAAACCCGATTTTCACCAGTTTTTCTCCTTTTCATCAATTATAAAACACTTTTGAGCATTAATAAAGATGAATTTTGAGCGTGTCTATAATTTGAGGAGCTAAACCCCAACACTGGGACGACGGAGGAGGCCGAACTTCATACATGGGTAAATTTATTTTATTATTTTTTATGACTTTTGCACTAATATTAATTGAAATATGATTTGATTTTAATTAGTTGTCATTTAATTAGATGGGTCATGCTTAGCTTAGGTGATTTGATGTCCCATGCTTAACATTTACATCTAATGTTTTGAGAATCTACCTTGGCAAAAATAGAGTCCATGTTTATATTTCTTGAGCTAAAATTGTTGAGAATAAATAAGTGAACCTTATGTTATGAGGATTGGCTAAATCCTTAGTCCCAGTACCTCTTGCACCATTTGTAATATTATTGTATATTTTTATTAAATTTAAAAACTCGAATCTTCACAAGTCTTAGAGTTTGAATCCTATTTACCACTACTACAACAAAGTTGAAATCACATTAATTTTTGGCGCCGCCGATGCGGATTTTTTTTTAGATTTAGAGTTTTTAGATTTTTATTCTTTTTTACGTTTCTTGGGTATTTGTCTTTTTGTTGCAGGTTTTGAATCAAAGAGGAATTGGAGACGAAAGACCTGGGGGATTAAAAGCTAGACAAAGCGAAAAGAACGGAGAAAAGTCGAAGATATTTTATTATTATTATTTTTTTTATTAGATTTTTTATTTATTTTTAGATTTCATTTTTAGAAATTGTAAATAGGCCTTTATTTTTGTAATTTTTTTTTTTTAACCCTTTTTTTTTTTTTTTTTTTTTTGGGACATTGGACATTGGACTTTAATTTTTTAAAAAACCCTACGGAAGGGTAATTAAATACAAAACTGTTTGCAAGGAAGGACGACGATAACGATATCGTCTCGGCCCCTCGGGTTCGTACACTGGCATAGGAGTCAGTGGCCCGAGTCGACTACAACCGTTTCATCGCCCGTCTGGTACGGGAGGTAAGCTTATAAACACCCGTGAATCCCCTGTCAGCGGGTTTACTGTCTTCCTTAAGGTGCATATATGTTGAGGTTCTGAATACATAATTTAATTTCCTAGTAAAGGGCAAGGCCAGGCCATACAAGATAAGGGTTCGGATTTCATCACCGTTCTCTTCTTGCCCGCCTTAGGAAAACAATACCAAACACGAACCCAAGCTTAAAATATTGACTAGAACGAGACCTATAGGGTAACGAGCTTAATAGGAAAGTCGTTCGAAAAATATTGATTGCTCTTTTAAGCATACTTTGAAGTTCAGGAAGATTACTGTAAGTCGATTAGAGCCGCCTTATAACCCAGGGAAGCGTTGCCAAAGAGGTGGGGGTATCAAAGCTCCCCTGAGCTTCCCCTACTTCTCTTCGACTCACTTTATTCGGATTGATCCAGAGATGTTTGCTTAGATTGTAACGAATTCCCTTTCGAAGGAGTAGAAGCTGGTCTAGAAACAATCTAAGTGGAGCCATCATGCTTGTTGTTTGCTAGGTTTTATAGATTTGATTTAGTCGAGTCAGCCTTGCTTGTGATTGTGTAGAATTCCCTTGCAATTAAGAATGTCGAACTGGTATGATAGAAGCCAACACAATGAGTATCGACCTGAATTTGATTATGGACATCATCATTTTTATGACCATGGTGGGAATAGTAGTTGGGAACGCCAATCTTTTAAAGGTTATGGTTCATCCCATGGTGAGCCCAAGTACTATCCACACACGAATTGGTCTTACGAGAATAATTCTGATAATTCCTCTTTACTAGAGTCGACACGTAAGTTAGCTGAGACATCACGTAAGTTTGCAAAAATGAATAACTTAGTTATGGACGAAAATGCAACGAGTGAACTTTCTTTACCTTCTTTCCTAGATTATGTCAGGAAATCATGTGAGTCGGCCCAGAAGCTTTTGTTAGAGACCCAAAAAAGAACTTCTCTAAAAGATCTAATTATTCAAAATAGTTTTTCCAATTTTACCCTTGATATCAGTGGTGAATATTTGCCTAATTTAGAGGACGAGGTTAGAATAAAAGACACTACTTATTTAGATAAGGTTCAATCATATTCGTACTATTATAAATTTCTTAATCAGAAACTAGGTAAGGGCATGCTAGTCTTGTTCATTTCGTTGGTTTATTACAGTTTCCTTTGGTAAGCTCTATTTGGTTTTGAAGACCCACAGTTATTACGACTACTGTTATACGATTCGAGGTGACTAATCCTTTCCAATGTCTGGCTGAAGACTTTAAACTTAGCACTTATTGGGAGGTAACCCATTCTCATGCAACATGGTAATATCTTTCCTTAACTCTTTTGCTTCAAATGGTAACAGTTTCTCCTTGTTCATGCTTTTAATTTCATCTTTAGAACATTGAGGACAATGTTAGATTTAAGTTTGGGGGTATGGGAAAAGCTTTTTAGTTGCAATAAATAAACTCCAGAGCCTAGAAATTTATGCCTATTAAGGATGGCACTAACCAATCTAAGTGGATGGAAGCATTTTGGTTTTAGGAGTTGAGGAACCAATTTGAGTAGATGGAAAGGTTTGGTGGAGAACTAATAGATTCATTTAATGTTTCAATGCCGGTACTGTCTAAATTCTATAAAGGAACTTGGACCCTTTCATCCTCCAATTCCGGCATCGTTATAGAAAAAACATTCAATGCCGGTACAAGTGGCGGCATGGAATTATAATTACTTTTACACGCCGGAAACAATCCTGGCGCTGTAGAACCTACACGTTTCAATGCCGGCAGCTATGGTGTAAAGAAAATTTACAAAGAAAAACATTTCACTAGAAATCTAAACATGTTCAACATAAACCAAACAACTGGATTGTGCTTAAATGTTCTTAATCCAGGTATCATAAACCAAAAGTAAACCAAACAACTAAAGAGTTAATCATGAGGTACAAACAAAAACAAGTTCGGAATTGTTCAAAACGTAACAACCACCATCCAAATGAAGAAACACAACTAAAGAGTTAATAACTTTGTCTTTTGCTTCTTGTGGACCGCAACCTTCCTCGTTTCCCTGAACAAAGCTTTTGCACTTGGGACTTCAATTTTATCAAGCTTTTCCCCGACTTCCTTCATTTCTTCAAGGGATAGCACCTCGACTTCCTCGTACTTGGAACCAAACATCTTCTTCATCTTGCCAAGCCGACGCTGCTAGTTTTATACATCCAACACATAATTAGTATATATATACTAATATAAGATTATGTGTACATTAAACGACTAAGAAATTAACAATACTTACTAGCAATCCAAGAGTCTTATTAAGTTGGGCCATTGTAGGTGGTGCCTCTGTAGGAGTTGGAACCGGAGGGTTTTTCTGCGGTGGAACTTGGACGTCGTCTGGGCGCACGACAAAAGAATGTGACCATTCCAGGTAATTATCAATGTAGGAGGGATAGGATTCATCACCGTTGTTCACAAACTCCCAATTACTAATATCTACCAAACGACTTGGTTCCCTATCCCTCCAATATGTTGGTTCTGGAACTGGATCATACACTACCCTCAACTTTGAGGAAGTTGTAATGCACTCAGCCAAGTCAAGAGCGTACCTTAAAGTAGAGGCTGTCATGAAACAAGATAATTGCTTATATCCAAGTTTCCGCATCACACGTCGAGGATCAGCCATAACGTATCCCTTTGGGTGGAACAACGGTCCATTGTAGAATGCAACGTTATTAAACCTCACAATTTGGTGGTTCTCTCTAATCTCCTTGTAAGGGTCGAACACAACGTCTTTGGTAGTCATCGCGTCCAGAGCCAATCTCATATCTATCAGTCGATGATTGTTACCGGGCTTCGGAATATTGTTGAACTGGTATCTCTTAGCTCTAGCCGCCTCGGGTTCGGGAAGGTCTATGATCTTCAAGAAGGGGTAGTCCTTAAACAATGTTGGGAAGTGTTCATAAGCCCACACCTATACCAATGTGGAATAATACATATAAGAAGCAGTAAATTTTGTTTCTAAGTTCATAATAAGGGTACATGTGAACAATATACATAAGAACATAAGTTTAAAAACAAAATTACCTGGAGCAGAGTGAAATTTCCAACAAATTGGTTTGTAACAGCCTTAGAGGCCCTTCTCATCTCCGCCATCAAATGTGTCATTACCACGGTGCCCCAAGAATAGTTATAGACATCTTCCAACGGATCCAAGTATTGAAGGAGGCTTGCACTAACCCTATTGCCACTAGTGTCAGGGAATACCTTAGTGCCCAAGATGAATAACAGGTACGCAGCGGCTGTATAACGAATTTGTGCAGGGTCCCATCCATCCTTCAAACTTCTTTCCTGCGTTTTTTCAAACTTCTCCTTAATCAGCGTCAGCTTGATTGTCTTTGTCTTAGTAGCCTTAGATACATAGAAGCTTTCCACAGAAGTTTTGTAGTCCAGACCCAACAGCTTGTTAGTCAGGGCGTGCAGCTTCGACCATTCTAGGTCCGGACACTTATCTCCTTCTGCAATTGATTTGCCGATAACATTCAAACCTAGAATGTTCTAAGCATCATCAGGGATCAAGGTCATCTCCCCAAACGGGAAGTGCATGGTTTCAGTTTCACCATGATACCTTTCGACGAGGCAATTGACTGTCACAGAATCACAATTCACATAATTTTCAACCAAAGCATATAGACCAGAATCTCTTACTAATGTTTGGACCTCTTCACATTCCTTAGACAAATCCCAACGAGACGCGGCTTGGTTTCGGCAAACACGCACAGCCTTTTTATGATCCTACAATTAGGAGATAGTACGATTAAAAGATTTTACATAAATACACAAGAATACATATGCACAAGATAAAAAATTCTTACATAGGTTTGATAGATAGTACGAGCCCACGTGTCCTTGTAGCTAAATATAATTCTCGGATCGTCAGCTTCACCCCAAATTCTACCACCAGCAAGGTCAAGTATCATGTCATCAACATGAGGAAGGTGGGAACCTTTAACTTTTACTTTTCCCTTGCCTTTGCCTTTGCATTGTGTCGGTTGTTGACTTGGCCCACCAAATTCCTCTACAACTTCGCTTTGGCGTGCTAATTGACTTGGATGAACCTCATTATCTTCCTCCTCACTTTCCTCTTCATCTTGCTCATCGTGCTCAACTGTTCCAGTTGGTTCACGGATTACAAGTCGACTACGGTCACCACGACTCTCCCAAATTATCCCTCTTGTATCAGCCCCCAAACGCTTGTTGCGACCTTGATCTTTCCCTTGAGGAGGCAGAGACTGAGGAGTATCAAGACCGTCCTTCCTTCTTTTCTTAATGACAGTATCTTTAGTTTTTCCTTTGTTAGCTTCCTTGGCTCTAGCCCTATATCAAAAGACACACGAAATGAATATAAGACAACTCACTTTCATTCTTAATACCGACATAGATTTACGAAAAACAAACCATTCCGGAACAAAAAACGGCATAATAATTTGGCAAAAACAGAATGCCGGTACACCATTCCGGCAGTGAACAATAACTATCGACAATGCCGGTAATTCCTAGGCTGTTCCTGGATACCAAAAGAGCATTACCGGCACGGACGAAAAAATTCAACTCCATGCCGTAACTGGGTACCGGCACACAAGGCAACCTAAAGTCAATGCCGGTACTGATAACAATTTCTAGTGGTTTCCTGGATACCAAAAGATCACTACCGGCATACTTGAATTAATGTAAACCAATGCCGTAACACACTACCGGCATTGTATTCAACCTAATATCAATGCCGGGACAAAACATTCAGTTTCAGGTGTTTCAGTAACTCTATACCGGCATAGCATTCATACTAAAATCAATGCCGTAACTATCTACCGGCATTGTCTTCAACCTAAATTCAATGTCGTTATTAAGTACCGGCATTGTATTCATATAAAATTCAATGCCGGAACTCACTGAAACTCAACTGTGTGAGTTAGGGTTCGCGATTCTAACCTAAACCTACTGCTGTAAATCGATTCAAACACTTAGAAACTAGTTCAAAATCACTTACCTTCTCACAAAAGCCATGTTTACGAGAAGTTGATTGTCCGAGTTCGCTTCTTCTTCTTCTTCTTGCTCTTGAGCAATCAAAGCAAGCATTTGTTCTAATTTTTGTTGAGCAATCGATTTTGACTTCGATTGGGCATCTGATTTCTTTCTTGGAGGCATGGTTATGATTCGGGTAGGTTAATCGACGAAGAAATTTATGAATCGACGATGAAGAACGATGAAGAATTTTTTTTCTTCCAAACGTAACCCTAACCGAGTGTGCCGGAACTGATGGTGTAAATGGGGGATAAATGATTTGGTTTTTAGATTTTAAGTTTTAGGGGAAAGGGTAGTATAGTCTTTTCATAATGTTTTTTAATTAACCAAAGGGTATTTTAGTATTTTCATACCCAAAAATCACCCCTTAACAGACACTATGGGTTGGAGGAAGTAATTTATATCTCCAATTAGTTTCAATATCCCCAACGTAGTTAGGGGAGTTTAAACAATTACTTTAGGGTACTTCTTGTATGAAAAGATTTATTACAGCTGGTAATGTTTAGCACCACGGGGGTATATTTGAAAAAACAATTCAAGAACTCGGGCAAAGGGAATTTTCTTTTTCTGAAGATAGATAAACGTTGCCACAGGCTAGGAAAGCCAGTCGAAGAACACTAAAACACACACTCCTCCTCAATCAAACCCTTCCACCCATTTTTACGAACCCTAGAAATTTATGACTTCTATCTTCAAATTTTGCAGCTTTCAGTCTCATAACTTGTGAGATTCATCTATTACAGGGAAAAAAATAATCTGAATTGGGTTTGGAGTAGTTTTGGGTATCATGGGAACCCTTACAAGTTCTTCTTTCACTCCATTGGATTTCAGATTTCGTTTACTTTCTATAAATGGCGTTTTTGGTGAAAGAATTTCAATCTTGGAGCCTAAAAGTTGTAGAAATGTATGTTACTTATATAAAGAAAGGTCAAATAGGGAATTATCAAGCAGAAGAAGAAGCAAACTTGATAGATGGAAATGTTTTAGTATTAGTGATAATAATGAAACTGATGAAGATGATAATGTTTTATCCAAAGGTTCAAATTTGTCGACGATTACAGAAACCGTATCAGATGAAGCAGAAGAGAGAAATGAGCTAAAGCAAGAGCAGACTCCTCCATCAATTTCTTCAAGGGTAACTTTCTCTTCTTAATTCTTAAAGGTTGTGTTTGAACATATTCATTTAGACCCAAATTTAGGAAGTATTGTTGTAGAACATCTTTGATAGGAAAATGGTAGGTTAAGCTGATCCCTAGCTCTTGAAAACTTTACATGTAGCACAAATACACGAAAGGTATGACAAAGTCATGCTTATGCCATACTTTTGTAAGCAGAGCTTTTAAGATTAATATGAACTCAAATCGTTGCATTAATTACTCATAAAAGCTGTCACCACATTGCTTTCATTTTCACAAAACAACATATAGAAGATTTCGTTTTCAATTAAAGTTAACGTCATAAACACCACGTTCATACTATTCACATACTCGTTAATACAATGAGCTTGTACAGACCCGCCACTATTTCATTCTCCTTTGCATAATCGAGGAATCAAATCATTTCTTGATATCCTTAGAAGTTACATAGTTACTGAATTAAAAAAGCACCTGCAATTAGCACAGAGCTCTTACCGCGATTGTAGTACAGACGGAATCATAGAAAAGAAAGGTTTAGGAAGTAATTTCTTTGACACATGGAATTTTCTTTTTCAGCCACCAAGCATTACACCAGTTGGGCCAGCATACAACAATTTCCAAGTTGATTCTTTTAAACTGATGGAACTC
This sequence comes from Papaver atlanticum, assembly GCA_023531105.1. NCBI lineage: Eukaryota > Viridiplantae > Streptophyta > Magnoliopsida > Ranunculales > Papaveraceae > Papaver > Papaver atlanticum. The sequence goes on from JAJJMB010008334.1 coordinate 6,566,266, forward strand.
CTCGGACCAGAGAAGGTCGACCCTGCTGATGTAAATTTGATTAAGAAAACGCTTTTTGGATACTCAACGTTCTGGGTAACAAAAGAAGAGCCTTTTGGAGACCTAGGTGAGGGAATACTTTTCCTTGGAAATTTAAGGGGGAACAGGGAGGAGGTGTTTGCAAAACTCCAACATCAGCTGACGGAAGTCACAGGTGACAAGTACAACTTGTTTATGGTGGAACAACCTAATGCAGAGGATATGGATCCACGAGGTGGGCCTCGAGTGAGCTTCGGTTTGCTGCGGAAAGAAGTTTCAGAACCAGGGCCAACTTCACTTTGGCAGTATGTGATTGCATTTCTACTGTTTGTTCTTACCAGTGGTTCATGCCTTGAATTGGGTATTGCATCTCAGGTTCGAGATTTCTATGATTTATTCTTAGTTTCTCCAATATTCTTGCTGGTTAATTACTTTTGTTATTCTTGCTTGAGAGATAAGACAAGTAACAAGTCCTTAAATTTTCCAGTTTGAAATTGCTTACCTATTTGTAGCTTAGTTGAGTAGATGTGTGAATTTATACTTATTTCTAATTTCGTAACATTATCCATCCGTCGTGGATTGCTGAATGATTCTTTTATATATATAACATGGGGGTTTCTTAACTATCTATGGAATTTGTGCCATTGAGCAGATAAATAGGCTTCCACCAGAAATAGTGAAATATTTCACAGATAATGCAGCTGAACCACCTGATATGCAGTTGTTAGTGCCGTTTGTGGACGCTGCTCTTCCAGTGGCGTATGGAGTATTGGGGGTTCAACTATTTCATGTAATACTCATTTCTTAATCTGGCTGATATTAAATGTGAATAATTATTTTAACCGCGGTTCAATACTTTTAAACATACTTTTCGGTTATAATTATGAGAATAACGCCTAAATAGAACAAGGTTTTGGACATGTTAACTTCTGCTCACAATTGTCCTGTTTCTCTACATCTATAAGTATTTCTTAATCCACTTTTCATTTCAACCTCTGAAGACGTATAGACAATGCATAGTTATCCCTACGCATTCATTGTCCCCACGTTCATGGGATTTGATTCAATTTTTTTTTCTTAAACGACTGAAGTGTTATATCAAATCAATACAATTATATGGGTTCAACACTTGGACTGCCACAATCATGCCATGTTTTCCCAACCTCAAGGTTTCCGTTTGAGCCTAGATATCCATCCATTCTTTTAAATACCTCAGTCCACTCATGAAATAGCCTTTGCTGTATGTTTTCATAGAACCTTCTTCTGTATTTACTCCCCTGTATTATGGCAACAAATTCTGTTTTTTCAACTTGAAAGTTTTGCATTACGTATCTTGCAACTATTAAGTCATCCCCAGCTATGTTGTTAATATTTTTTATATGCATTGGCGTTCACATTTTTAGAGCACAGTCCTATTTTGCATCTTTGTTTATATAATGCGTTGTAGCCCTCTAAATATTTTGTTTTTCCTTCATTATTTACAAATAGGAGCTTGGGCATTTCTTCGCTGCTTTGCCTAAGAAAGTGAAACTTGGAATTCCTTTCTTCGTTCCTAATATTACTCTTGGCAGCTTTGGTGCAATCACCCAGGTAATCTGTTCTACTGTGTAATAATGCTACCTTATTTTCAAATTTAGATGTGTCAACACTTGTTGACACTGGTTCTCATGTCAGGCATGCGTGGAGATGGCAACAGCTCTGCTAGCCATTAAACTTTAATATTTTGCAACTTAGTTTTATAAAGCTTTGATAATTGGAAGAAGGAGAAGATGGAACATGCCGCCTTTTTCATTATGATAAGTTCGGATGTAGCCGTTTAATGTTCATTGAGATTTATGTAACGATAACTTCGTGTTTGTTGGCCGCTATGTCGGATATCTCGTACTGGTGTTGCCGTGTTGGTCCCCAACACTCGTACCAGTAGCATCTTGTCTTTTTGTAATAAAGTATTTAATTTCTCATCCTTCGCCATTACTTTTGTAGTTCAAGTCTATTCTTCCTGATCGGGCAACAAAGGTTGATGTATCAGTCGCTGGACCGTTTGCTGGTGCTGCACTTTCAACTTCACTGTTCTGTTTAGGGTTGTTACTGTCAACCAAACCAGATGCTGCTGGAGATTTGGTGCAGGTTCCTAGTATGCTGTTCCAAGGTTCTTTGCTTCTAGGGCTCATTAGTAGAGCTACTCTTGGTTATACGTACGTTACTGTCTTCTTGTCGCTTGTTATCAATTAGTTTCAGTAGCCCTTATTCCTTGCTACAAAAAATAAATAAAAATGACATATCTTTACCATTTTTACATAACTAACACTTGCCGGGGTCAATGTGCAGTTCCATGCATGCTGCTACTGTTTCGATCCACCCTCTTGTGATTGCAGGCTGGTGATGTATTTTAATGTTTTTGTTTGTAGATTTTCTGTTTATTTTTTCCATGCTGTTTGTAAAGTACAAACTGCTTAATGTGTTGGAATTTACTGTAGGTGCGGCTTAACCACGTCAGCTCTGAATATGCTTCCTGTGGGTTGCCTGGACGGTGGAAGAGCTATCCAGGTATTTTTTTACTTGGTATTTCTTTTGGTAGAGATTGTAGTGTCATTTGTGCTTGTTAATAGTTTGTTGATAGGTCCTGAGGAATACTGTATTTAGTGTTTGAGAAACTCATGGCAGCAGCTGTAGTCTTAGGAATATATGCTTAATAATAGTCTTAGGAATATATGCTTAATAATTTAGGCTTTCCTGAGGAAGTCTTCGAAAAAAGTTAGTGTCTTAGGGTTTTTATGGGTTCAGGGATTGTTAAATACCTACCTACCTGAGTTCGTAAAATATTGAACAACTAAATGTCAAAGATTAAAACGGTTAACAAATCTCAATGTAGCATGAATTGCTCCTCATTTCTTTGCAAGTTATATCTGTCGGTTTAGAAAAAAAAAAAAAAAATTGATCCCAGAAACTCCTATAGTTTGTGAATTATATCGTTTTTATTTTTATTTTTTAAATATATATTCACTGTATTCTGGCAGGGGGCTTTTGGGAAGAATGCTTTGCTTGGATTCGGATTGACAACTTACACGTTACTTGGATTGGGAGTGGTAACCTTTTTACCATCCATTATCTTCTTAAGCTCAACGATTCTTTTAGCATGAGTTTAAATGAGAAGTGAAAGAAATCAAATAGGGATACAAACACTTTAGGAGAGAACAAAGTGGTTCAACAGTTACATATGTTAACATGCATGTATGCTGAAAATTTCAACGAAAGTCATCGACAAAGTCTAAATTTTTTCATCTGTTTCAGCTTGGTGGACCTCTGTCACTTCCTTGGGGACTGTATGTGCTAATCTGTCAGGTAAAACCAACATGCTAAACAAGAAACAGACTTCCCTTCAAGTTCCATCGTTGATCACTTGTATACTTTTCATCTATACAATAATTATAATTTGTCGGATACAGCGGACTCCGGAGAAGCCATGTTTAAACGACGTGTCAGAGGTAGGAACATGGAGGAGAACGTCTCTAACAGTAGCAGTATTCCTAGTCATTTTGACTCTTCTTCCTTTATGGGATGAGCTCGCCGAGGAACTAGGTATTGGGCTTGTATCCACATTTTGATGGATATAGAATAGATATTAACTCATCCAGTCTTACCTTACGATTCTTTACATGTGAGATCCTTGCCATCAATTTTGAAATCTTCTGAAAGCAAAGATTTCAGGGATAGTTTGGTATTCTTATTCATAAAATTCAATAAAAATTCTGTATGATGAGTACAAATCAAGAATGTTACTATATATGCCCATGTAATTTGCGAAAATAACAGGTGTTTCTTCAATTCTTCTTCTTTTTTTCCTGATAGAAATATATGAATAGATATGTTAACGTTCTGATGTACTCCTCCTCCAGGACCTCTGCCATTTCTACTACTTTTTTGAGTTGTAACCTTTATAAGAGAAAGTCTTGTGGTCTTCTAATCCCAAGGTTTCCCCAATAAAATCTAGCATGACCCAAATCTTATGGCTCCAAAGTTGAGCAATATTGAGCTTCTACGGTGGTTGTTGTGTGTGTTTCTTAGGTGGAAACACAAACAAGACATCCTCATTCTAATTTTTCTTTTAAGTTTAGGGGAAAAAAATTATGCATCTCCAATGATGTTGTTTGTGATCTTTATTTGGTTAAATGTAAATTTTATTTATTTATTTAATACAAAAAGAAGGATTTTAATTATTTCATTTAAGCATTAGCTGACAATAATGTTTCATCTAAAAATTAATGCATCTGTAAGCCAGAGGCGCATATGTTGCTGCTATTCATGTTTGCCAGTAAAACGAGGTGTTTTTTTTTTTTCACAATAGAGTATGCGACATTATTTCCTTTGCGATGGATAATACTACATTTCCATTGTTCGCACTCACCATCCTTTGGTTGTCTCCCTCCAAATGCAAATGAATGATTCCTTTTTCTTTTGCCCAGACTACTGCTTCAAATGCCGCCAATGTTTCTGCCTGTTCAGGATTTAATGATGTAGTGCAGCTTCCCCAAGCTCCATTGCTTGTACCTGACACATCACGACTAATTAGTCAAATCCCTGTCAATCTATTAAATTTGCAAAAAGCTGCATCATTGTCGTTATTTTCATGTCTTTTCCATTTCTTTTGTTGCACTAGTGAAATATTATCTCTTCTCACTAAAGTTTGTACTCACTGTATTTTTAGCCAATCTGCATTGTGAGTCTTAATACCTTCAACAACTGAGTCCGTGTTAATTTGTATGTTTTCCAAGACAACATTACATCTCAGTTTCCAGATGTGTCACATTGTAAAACAGATGTACTGAAATTGAGTAACATTCTTAGGTCTATTTTGGACATCTTTATCAAACCAAGTTTTTATCCATTCATGCAGATTTTTATCCTGGAGCAACAACACATAATTGAGATCAATGTTAGAAAGCACAGAAGGGAAAATACTGCATTCCAGGAAAAGATGTTGATGAGTTTCCTTATGGCATTTACAGAGAGGGAATTCCTCCAGAGTATGTGAAGTGAATCTAGATATCTGGTCTCTAGTTGGTAGACACTGGTGAGAAATTTCCATAGGAAATGCTGAACTTTTATAGGTAGCTTAGTTTTCCAAATTTCCTTCCAATCTATATCATCATTGTTAGACCATTGCTCGGTCGAACTCACAAGTGTTGCTATCTCAAGCTTGTTGTCAAATTTAGTTGTCAAAACTATATCTTGATTTCTAGTCTACAGTTAGTGAAGTCTCGGACTAGGATAGAAATGTAATCGAGAAACAGTGGATCACGACAGTCATCATTGCATTCTACCGTTTGAAGGCGAAGATCAACCGAAGCTTTTGGAGAACTTCATAGACAAAAGGTAAGTGAAGTCTGAACCACCTATTTCTCAAGTTGTATTCACTTTTCTATCATTTGAGACGATATCGCATAACTAATTAGACTATCATTTATAGACAAGAATTTCGAGTCAAGTTTATCTTGGTAATTAGTTCTCGAAATATAATGACTAAAATTAATGAACATTTGTTCATACTTGATGAATTTCAGTTAAGGACAATTTATTGTTCGGAATCAAAATCACGATTCAAGTTTTGTCGTACAAAAATAGTCTTCAACAGTGATATGTGTCATTGATGTTATTCTGGAATGTTTCGAATCGATTTTGAGAGAACTATAGATTCAGATACAAGACAGTGTTATCAGTCTTACAAACTGGGAATACTGTTATAAGTATGAACCCGTATTACATGTACTCGTACAAGTAGCGGAGTAGCTATATATGGACTTGTAGATTTGTTTAACGCATATCCCTATGCACACCATGTAAAAATCTGTTTAACTCGTGAACCGGATTGGTACGCATACCCGTATGCCAACCGTTTAGGAATTGTGATCACGAAACCGGGTTAGTATACAAACTGGTACGCATACTAAAATAGTTCCCTGTTCCGGAACTCGGTTTAGTATCCAAACCGGTACGCAAACCAAAATAGTTATGTGGACTTCGGAACCGGTCGTAGTCTTAAGGTATCCATACGCATACCTAAATAGTTCTGTTAACTCCGGAACTTGGTTTGGCTCATTAGCTTACAAATCGGTACACATACTCTGACTGACCTGAGTCACGAATGGCTATGGTATTTATACTTTGTGCATTTACTAACCATGTCGATTATTTTCAAGTGCGATAAAATTATTTTTACGAGATAATTAACATTTCATTAATTCTCTAAAAATACTAGTCTTATTTGATCACATGATTATGACTAAAGGATTAATGTCTTAAGTGTTCATGAAAATGAGTATTAAGCTTTTAAGTTCAAATCAGCTAGTTTAGGCTGACCAACTTGATCATAGTCTTTATACACGGATTGGTTATGGTTTCACCTAACCAGAGTGTATATCTTGTTTATGTAAATCAGATTCAAAGATTCATCTAACGGTGGATATTGTTTTCTTGGTTCCAAAGCTATCTTAGCTTAAACCTAAAACAACCAATGCTCTGAATGTATATAAAAGGGTAACTTCAAGCAATTGGGATCTTTGAATTCCGACACTACTTTTTAGTGTGTCCTAGTTGTAACTAGAGTCGTCCTCTTCCTAACCCTTTTAGGGTTTAGCGACTACAAAGACTCCATAGGGATTTGTGAAGCCAGGTCCATTTATCTTTCCTTAATAACTCGAGTATCCTGATCTTGATTTATTGTTGAGATGCTCACTCGATCAAGATAGATAGAAATCGTCAAAGTTCTCTTCGTCTAAAACTTTGTTGATTCCACAAGTTTTATACTTGTGAGGTGAATAGTACGGATTTTGAGGTTAGATAGACTTTGTTTATTGCTATCGATTTACAAACCTCCTTGATCGAAATATTTTTTATCGTCAAGGAAATCATATATAAGCTTAATATGTGGGATGAAGATTTGGTTTAAAGTCTTCAATTGAGTTGAAGCAACTCTTAGTTGGTGTGACGTCAGCTAAGGAATCAATTGCGCGGAGTCCTGCTGGGATTCAAGAGGCGTAAGGAGCGCGACTGTACCTTAATCGGTGGGTTACCTTTTAGGGCTCAAATACATTTCAGTCCGAAGTTAATTGGTAGTAGGCTAGCGTCTGTAACGGCTTAATACAATTTGGTGTTCAATCTGGACTAGGTCCCGGGTTTTTTATGCATTTACAGTTTCCTCGTTAACAAAACTTCTGGTGTCTGTGTTATTTCTTTTTTCGCATTATATTGTTTATTTTTATAACTGAAATATCACAGGTTGTGCGTTAATCAATCATAATAGATTCATCCGACCTAGACATTGGTCTTTGGTACCGTCCAAGTGATCTCTTTGTGATTAGGTTCACGGATTTGATTCTGTAAACGTTTTAATTGCAAGAGGGAGAGAGATATAACTCTAGATATTATTCCTTGATTGAGTTGAACTCTCGGAGTTGTATTTAGTTTGTCCATATAAATTTCCTAAGAAAAAGTTGGTGGTGTATTTTGGTACCCCCGCGTTTTCAATCACTATTAGCTGGCCTAGACTGAGTTGAATCCAAAATGGCTCTGTAAGTAGATTTTAAAGAGAATTCACCATTATCAATTGTTTTCCACCTGATAGCAATCTTTTCCTTTTATAGGTATTCTGATATTCTTTATAGCACTAACTGTATCTCTATCAAACAAGTCTTCTAGAGTATCAGTTTTCCAAGAATTGGTTTATGTATTTATCAAATGAGAAACTCTGTTGACATTAGCAGATATGAAATTGGATTTAGGAGGACCATTTAAGCTAGGAATCCAAATATCTTTCCAAATATTGATATCGGTACCATCTCCTATATGCCAACAATAAAACTGCTTGATGATGTACTCTAAGCCATCACAAATACCTTTTCACACCCAAAAACCTTATCTGGAGAGCACACTAGTAAGAGGATCAGAACCATGAAAATATTTATGGCCAAGCAGAGTAACCCAAGGAGCTTCAGGGTCTTCAAGCATTCTCCATGCCAATTTAGCTAGAAGTGCTTGGATAAGAATAACAGATTGTTTAATATTTAGGCCTCCTAAGTCTTTAGGGAGAGCTACATGGTTCCATTTTTTATATATAAATAACTTTCTCACCTTGTTTTTTATTCCACCAGAAATTCCTTTGGACAACATCCATTTTGTCTTTGATTTTCTTTGGCATAGGGAACACAACCATGTGGTGACTAGGAATAGTTCCTAAAACACATTGGTTTAGAGTGGTCTTACCTGGTCGAGCAATATATTTTGACTGCCAAGGAGCAAGCCTGCCACTAAAATTTTCCAACAAAGGAGTGAAGGACTCAACTTTTTTTTCTGGAGAAAATTGGCACACCTAAATATTTGTCTTGCAAAGTCATTCTTTTGATATTCAAAGTATTTGAGCTTTCACATTTGATAATATTAGAAACTTTAGGACTAAAAGTTAATCCTGACTTCTCAAAATTCACTGATTGGCCAGAGTATTTGCTAAAGTTATCTATAATATTTGTTATATGTCCAGCTTCACATGTTTTAGCTCTAGCAAACAATATTAGCAAAGAATAAATGACTCATAGAAGGGTTATTTTTAATAATAGTACAACCATGAATATAATTGTTTTTCACAGCAGCAAAAAGATTTTTTGAAAGGGATTCCATACAGAGTATGAAGAGATAAGGTGATAGTGGGTCAGTCACCTTGTCTCAAACCTCTTTGAGGTTTGTACATCTCCCATGGAGATCCATTCAAAAGAATTGATGTTGAAACAGTGGTAATGCATTGGCTAATAAGATCGCACCAATCATTAGAGAAACCTAGACTTTTTAGGCTATCAATCACAAAATTTCATCATATCCTATCAAAAGCTTTGCTCATATCAAGTTTTATGTCCATCCAACCCTTCACGCTCTTAGTTTTTTCATTGTATCAATTAATTCATGTGCCATAACAATATTATCAGTTATCACTCTATTAGGAACAAAAGCAGACTGAAATTGTGAAATAAACTTACCCAAAAGAGGTTTTAGTCTAGTGACAAGCAATTTAGAGATGATAGTAGCTTACATTACAAAGACTAATGAGTCTGAAATCAACAGCAGAAACATGACAACTCTTTTTAGGAATGAGAGCAGTAAAATTATGATTTAGCTGTTTGAGAAGATGTTTTGAATGGAAAAAAGCTTTGACCATCTTAATTGTGTCTTCACCAACAATTGGCCACATATTTTGATAAAATCCAGGGGGAATCCATCAGGTCCAGGGGTGGTCCCAGGATGCATGCCAAAAACAACATTTCTTATTTCATCATGAGTAGGTAAAAATCATTATTTTCATCAAGGAATTTAGGCTATGCAACACACTATTAGATAAAAATTCATTATTTTCATCAAGGACAGTTTGACTAATTAGATTCCCACCATCTTTTTCATCCTGAGAAAGAACAAAATTAAGATCACCTGCAATAATTCATGGCAAGTTCAGTTGAGTAGCAATATCATTCATGTAGTTCCATTGTTCATTTCTTATTAGAGGGTAAAGAGCTCCATAGATAAAGGTAACCAAAGAATTCTTGGTTCTAGCTTCCATTTTAACTGCACAATAAAACATGTTAAGTTTGATTTTCACTAGTTGGAGGTCTATACCATCTTTCCAATGAAGACAGAGCCCTCCTGAGACACCTATAGGTTCATGAAAACACCTATTAGGATAATGAAAGCTAAAGGTATAATGTTTCATTTTTCTAGTAGTATTTTTGGTTTCAATCAGAAAAATTATATCTGGATTATTTGATCTTATCAAGTCCTTTAGGTGTTTTCTAGTGTCAATATTTCCAAAACCATAAACATTCTAAGACATGATTTTCATGATTGTTATTTTTTGAAAAGAGACTATATTAAAAATCGAATGCCAAAGAGGAGTGTAAATATTGAAAGGGAAATCTAAGTAATGTGTAAAGATTACCTCATTCTCCCCTGTAATGATTCCAGATTGTGCACTCTCCATTACATTTTGTATCTTAACATGAATTTCATCCCTGGGAGGGACAAAAGGAGTAGCTTTGATAGGTTTTCTATCCATCGGTTTGGGAGTTAAAATAACATTACTACGAACTGTGAGATTCTTCTTCAATTTTCCAACTCCTCCAGAAGGCAATGGCTTTGCATAAACAACTTTCACGTACTCAGTTATAGCTTCACAAGCACCCTTGCAATGATTTATAATGAAGCAGTCTTTATAGAGCTTATGAGGTTGTTTCATCAAAAAATCTGACCCATTTTGTTACTCCAGCTGCGGTGATTGCTATAACACCTCTTCTTAATGGGTGGTGAGTTAAAACTTCACACATACTTTGACAGGAATACCATCAGCTGGTATTGCATTAGGTGGTTCAATTGCAAGGACTTCTCCCGGTAGCTTTCCCATATCTTCGACGGATCTCACATTCATGTGTTCAGGCTAAAGGTTTTTCAATTGAGTCCATTATATTTTTTTGGTCAATTGAAGATTTTGATGGACTAGCCCTTGGAAGTAATCAAACAGAATGCATGAATGACTATCAATATTCTATGGTCCTTCTGCAATGACTTTGTCAACTATATCTTTGTTCCTCAACTCGAAAATCATCACGTTTGTTTCGACATCAATAATTTTAACCTCTTTAGGTGGAATAAATTCCAGGTAAACTGAATATTTTTCTCCACATCAACATATCCCATTTTCTCTTCAATAATAGTCTTACCTATCAAACAAAAATCCCATTCTTCTTCCTCATGCTTTTCATTGTCATTTGTTCTGAGTGAGAACTATAGTATCATTAGAAGCATTCATCTCTAGTATTGCTTTCCTAAACTCCATGGCAAGATCAGACACCTCTTTATTTTTGCTTGGTTTTATTTCTCTAGAAACTTTGTTTGCTGCCATTTTATGGCTGAAAGAAAGACGCTGAAAAACTTTGATAAGATCTTGGTTGTTAGGGTTAATATTAAAGTTACCGCGCATATGAATGCTATAGCATCCCTGAATATTAGGCATCAAGTGATTTTTGGGAATGGTTGAAATAGAAAGGAAAAGTATATGAGCTGTTGTTAACCAAAACAGAAAGAGGGATATGAAAATTTCAAAGTTGTAACGGACTTTATTCTTTGTACATGTGCGTTTCACATGTATCATTCTTTTTTTGTTTGAACCAGGCCTGAACAAAGCTTTTTCCATGAAAACGCCGATAACAATGAGGGTTTCAGACGCAACTGTAGCTTCAACAAGCAGAAAAACAACAACAACAAACGCTATAATCACCACTTGATATCAAGCCAACGCCATTTTGGACAAACAATCTGTAAACACATGGGAGAAGCATGAAAATCAATTAGACATAATAAAGCAAATCTTAACAAATTTTCAAATCTGATAACTTTAAAAACATGTAAAAACTTGAAATTGTCTAAATTTAAAGCAAGGGATTCAAGGAAAACAAAGCATGTAGTGGAGATTTTTGATTTATTGATGCATTATGGGAAGGGGGAATTTGGATTTCGGCAAATGAGTTGAATTGGCTATCGCCTGACTCACAGAGAGGAGAGGAGATCACAGACAAAGTTTGGCTGGAAAAAAACAGCTTTAAGATTTTATTATAGCTAAAAATGTTATTTAATATGTTAGAATTAATTTTAGTTAAGCAAAATTTAGATGCAAACTACTACTACAGTCCTCCGCTCTACCAACTGAGCTAAGGTCGGAATATATTTTAGTTAAGCAAAAGCTTACTAGGATAGCTTGACATTTTCAAGGTGAATGTCTCCTTGAAGATGCCTAACAAAAATTAAGCCATGTCATATTCGCATTGATTTAAGAAGTTTTTTTTTGACTTAAAATGGGTAAAATATTATTAATAAACAGGAAAAGGGAAACAGAAGAGAGGCGCCTAGGCGAAACAAGAGGAGTGCGAAACAAAACCACTTCAATTTACAACAAACTTAGACATGACAACCCACTAGGCCAAAGAAAACACAAGCCATAAACAAAAGGATAACAAACTAAACAAGTCAGCAAACCCAAGACCAACAAACTAAGCCTTTCTAGTATGGGATCTTTGGCCTCCCCCTAAACTTTCCCTGTCAGAGCCCTTCAACTCTCACAGTTCAGCCTTGTAAGCTCACGCTGAGTTCTTTTTAATGATTTTTCATTTAGAGAGGAAAATCTCTCCAAATCTCCAACATCACAGTCCTCATCTTTTGAATCATCTTCAACTATAACCTTTTCAACTATGGTCTTTGCCTTAGATATATCTCTTTTTTCCCTACCACCTAAAGGGTCATTAGGATTAACACTCTTACTTGAAGAAAACAACTTAGTTCTATTGATAAGAAACCTGATTTCATCTGTAAAATCATTGTAAACCATGAAAGGATTTATCTTAGGTGATACCTTTTTGCAAACAATGCTTTCCTTAGATTTTACTCCAGTCCATTCTCCCTGCGAAGAATTTGAAGCAAAAGATGTTCCATCTGTAGCTGTAATCTCCCTTCCCGTCTCTGTCGATGCCTCTGCTACAACACCACCACACTGTCCTTTATGAGCATATTTTGCAGACTATTCATGAGCTTTACACATATTTTGATCTTTGTCTGGTTCCTTTGGGATACTTGCCAATCCCTTTTGTTGCCCTGTAGAAGCTTGAGAAACTGAACTCTTTGCGGTAGCAATTGGTTTCTCTAAAACCCCATTGTCATTGATGATAACACTACTATCTCCATTGGCATTGCGTAGCAAAGTGTTATCAGATAACACTTTGTTGTTATCCAAAACATTTAAAACACTATCAACAATGTCCATATTTTGTCTCACCATATCATTTGCTTCTAGGCTTAGTTTCTTTTCTACTGAACTAAAAGTACTCACATTCTCTACATTAATATGCCATTCAACCTGCGATGGCTAACAGATGTTCTTAGCAGTCCATTTGCTCTTTGGTTTCTTTGAATAAGCTTTTGTTGAGTGCCCAAAAACCATACAGACTTCACACTTAGATGGCTTCCATTGATACTCCACCTGGAGATCTAATGCAATCTTTTATCAATCAAAAGAAGGATGCTGGCAGGGTCGAAAAATTTAGCTTAATTTCTATGCATACTCTTGCATAAGATAATCTGTCTTGTATTAATGTACAATCATCTGTGAATAATGGTTTCCATAAATAGATTGCAGTTAATCCAAGGCCTTCGTTGTCCCACATATGAAGTGATACCCCATAAATCATAACCCAAATTGGAACAGACTTTACCATTGAGATTGAGTTCTCTAACAATGGAGTCCAGGGTCTCAAAGTAAAAAGCTTGCTAGAAATGTAAACAGAGCCAGTATCAAGCACTAACCTATCTTCTTCATCTTTGAATTCAAAAATAAAAGCAATGTTGTTGTACAACTTGATAGTTACCTCTTTCTTAAAGCACCGTAGCTTGGTCACTGCAATTTTCACTGCCTCAAAAGATGGTCATTTCCCTACAAAGCAACCCACAAGCTTGCTTTCACATTTCTTCAAACCTGCTGTAAGGTTTGTTGTTTGGGATTCCACTTGAATTTTACCATTAACTTCTATCGGAGGAGTGAACTTCAAAGGATTCGAAGAAGCTACCCGAGGTTTGGGGAATAATCTCCTCCACTCTTGATTCTCAGTGTTGGGGTTGTTCTAGTTTGATTTAACAGTTCCATTTTCCCCTCCTTTATTATTAGGGTTTGCTTTTAAACCACCCTTATCACAATATAATTCTTCAAGAGATGGGAAGTCAACAGAACCCAGACTTGAATCATCAGTTTTTGAAGATGATAACAATGATTTTCCTTACAAATCACTCAAAGAAGGTTGAGATTGAGCCGCCGTGACGAGAAAGAGGAAGAAAATTGACCTAAAATTTTCGCATCTGAAATCGCCTCCACATCATCACTCCACGACTCTCTCTCCTTCTTTAAAAAGGCAATCAACATATATTCCATTGGAGAAGCTCTAAAGCATGTTCCGCCACGTGGAACATACTTGGGTTCCAATCCAAAGCATCAAGTGAATTGCCGCCTGGCCCGATAGGGTGGAAGTGGCAAGTCACTGCCAAGTGATGTGGGAAAAACATTGGAAATATTTACTAAAATTTTGGCCGACCCCTTGTCACAAAAGCTCGTCATTGTATGCCAGATTGCGTCTTACTAAAACACCGTTGCCAAGGTAGGTTGGGCCGACCGAAGAAAAACGAAACACCGCTTATTGCATAACACGTTATACATCTTTTTTTTATTGGAATGTTATTTTTGGGCCATATACATCGTTTTAGTGGTTGCATAACCAAATCAGTGGATGCATGAACCAAAATAAGACTGTATAAAGTGTTATGCATCCTTTGTGGTGGCTCCATAATTCGTTATGCATATTTTTTTGTTGGAATGATATTTGTAGACATATAGTACCTCTATTTCAGAAAAGGGGATACATTCACTTTTTCAGTTTGGCCTATTTTGTATCTCTTTTTCTGAAACGGGGTGAAAGTATCTCTTTTTCTGAAACGGGATGAAAGTATCCATTTTCCTGAAACAAAGTGTAAGTATAACTTTTCTTGAAACGAAAAATTAGTTGATGCACAAACCAAATATGGATGAATAATGTGTTATGCATCCTTTGTGGTGGTTTGCAAAATGGCTATGCATTCAATTTTCAAAAATTGTGCCTAAAAGGATAAACACCTCCGAATTTTTCATAAAAATTCTAAATTTGATATTGTTGTTTATACTCGTTGCGATTTTTTTTTAAAAATCTTTCCAACGAGATAAAATTTGTAAAATTCCGAGGCACGGATTTTTATATATGTTATATTCTAGTTTACATTCCAATTATACCCCTGAAAAATAGGATACACAAGGAGTTATAGTAATTGGACTAAAAGGGAGGGACAATTTTATCTAGTGAAAAAGTAACCATGGACATGGAAATTTCTAATCTTTTTATCAAATTGCACATTTACGTTACTCTTCATTGTGCAAAAAAAAAATGGCTCGGGCCCTCCGGTCTGTCGGCCCAATTACTTGTAATGATCCTAAATCACCTGAGCCGTCCAATCGTCATAGATAAACTCTTCCTCGGTCTCTCCAGTTTCCACATCTCTCCATCAATTCGAACCTCTCCTTCACTTTGTCTATATTCAGTAAGTTTCTATTTACTAAAGAATTAAACAAAAACGAAACGAAACAAACTTCCCCAAATAGTTGAAACCCTAGAGATATAGGACTCACCGACTTCAATCCTAATTTCTGGCTACATTCAAAAAAAATAATCTTGTTGTTATTTGTAGACAAGAAATTCAGGTATTCAGATTGTTTCTTTCTATTAGTTTCTATTCATTTACCCCCATTCATACAATTTAATTGGCTGTAGAGTTTGAAGAGTTTTCGTTTGATATATTATTCAAATAATCACTTATCAGGTTCAGATTCTAGCTAGGGTTTTGATTTATACGGGTTTCTGGGTATTGAGAATCGGTTTAGTGGGGTTGATCTTATTTGATGATGGTACCTTTTACTTCGGCCTCTACGGACATTGCAAGATTGTTATCTCGTAAAAACGGTGTTGGAATGTTTGTGAAATCTGTAAAAAGTAGTAGTACAATTGGGAGATATTCCCAGATTAGACAATTGAGTAGCATTGCAGGTATGGATGTTCCATGTGTTAGTGATTTGGTTCATACTGATAAAGATTATAAGTATTCATTTCGGAACCTGAATTATGATTTCCAAAAGATTAATTATATGCAAAAGAGATGTTTTCTTGGTTGTGGAGATGGATCACATGGAAATGTTCTTTCTAAGACACATGAGGAGAGGCGCGTCCTTGGGTAAGTTAATACAACTGTCTTCAAACTTTCATTTGCATCTCAATAGAAGTGTTTTCCAGCTTTCTGCTTCGAATTTTTTGACTGTAACCTTCAAAAATACCATGATTTTATTGGTTTACAGATATTCCCCAGAGCAGTTATTCGCGGTTGTGGCAGCTGTTGACTTGTATGAAGATTTTGTTCCGTGGTGTCAGCGATCTAAGATTATTCGAAATAACCCTGACGGATCTTTTGATGCTGAATTGGAAATTGGTTTTAAATTCCTCATTGAGAGCTATGTCTCTCATGTTGAATTGGTTAAACCAAAGTCTATTAAGGTATTTTTCTTTATTAATCAGTGTGCTTTGCTTTTTTATTAATTTGAGAGCAATCTTTCGTTTTTCTTTCTTTTTTTGATGCTCCTTGTCTGAGCAAACTTGGCTGGGTAAATTTTAGAATATCATGATTATAGATAAGGTAGACTAGGACTTAAATAAAAAGTTTTGTAACTCGGAATGTTTGATAGCGATGATAGAAGAACCAAATGAAGCAGCACTAAGTTAAATTTACTTATCTACTTGAGTTTACCCAATAACTGGTGAAAATGATCTTGCGAAAGAGTAGAGTAAGTAATCATTTGTCTGGAGAAATCTAATTCGAGTTCTGTCTACAATCTTTATATGAAAATTTTCAGCTTTTCTGTGCACCTTTAGTCCATCACTCTAGTGAGACTGTGCTATATCATTTTGCAGGAACACTTAAACTTCTAGGTTCGAGCCTCTCTGTTTGTATTAATTAACCAAAATGGTTGTTAACCATTTTTGTAGCTTGTAGGACTGAGTGGAGACAGATTTAGCTGCCAGTTTGGTGCCTTAGTATCAGGGGTTCAGTGAAATAAATGATCTTTGGGAAGAGGAGATGGTTAACACCATTGCAAGTAGTGCACCTCAGTTTTGCATACATGAGTCATTCACGATGAGTTCTTCTCGAAGGGAATATAAAAGATGAAACACGTTGTTCATATTGAAGAATATTATTTTGTGTTGTTGCACATTAGTACAGATAATGTAAAACCCCTTCGTGGTGAAGAAAAATGACTTTGAAACTTTTTGCTAGTAAGTGTTTTTGTTGTGATCCATCTTGAGGCTGCTGATAATTTAGTGAATAAGAAACTTTTCCACCGCTGACATTCTATTTACTTATTCTGTTTTAGCGAATAGTGCCGGATAATCGGGTAGTGTGCTTATATATCTTTCTCTTTCAGTAAGGAAAAAGAAAGTCTCACAGAATTACCTTTAACAATTATTCTTAGTTATCTTTTCCTTTATATATCGTGCATCAGATTACGGTTCTACAAGATGCTCTGTGATGTTTTTTTGCAACTTCTTATGTGTTATATTTCAGACAACTGTGTCAGAGAGTAATCTTTTCGATCACTTGATAAATATTTGGGAATTCAACCCGGGACCTGTTCCAGGAACTTGTGATCTTCATTTCCTGGTGGACTTCAAGTTCCAGTCGCCACTTTACCGGCAGGTTAGTTATGTTAGCTTTCGAAGTGCCTCTTTCCTGTCGTTCATAAACTTGCACAAAAATACAGCTGCAAATAGGATTATGTGATGTTTGGGTAGCTAAGCTTGTTACGATATGTTGATGAATAAGATGTTGGTAACCAGTCAAACTACATGAGAAAACCGTTCTGCAAATTTGCAATGGCAGCTGAAAGTTGAAAAAATCTGCAAGATACATTTTTGATGTTTCTAGCTTGTTTCTGTCGGTTTCAGTATGACCAACTTTTCATTGTAGACTACTGCACCATACATGTGTGATGTGTTCGAGTAGGCATAAGGTCACACTACACATATTTATCGATTTAGCATACAAGCGGTATATGAAATACGTGAACATACTGTTGTTTTCCATCAGACCATCGCTTGAAATGTGGCTTGAGATAAAACTTCAAGGTATAACATGAGGCTCATGCTTCTAGTAGCTGACACAGAACACCCAGAGGTTTTATAATGTTTGGATCCCTTTACCAAAAATTGGTTATGAATTCAGAGAACACTGGCTCCCTGTCTCTTTTCTACAGTATCCTTCCGTAGTTGTCTCATCAGAACTCGGTGACCATGTGCTTTTAGGCATTGCAGTCTCGCAAAGTTCATCTGATCAGAACATAGGCTTACATGCAACCTACAGATGCAAAATCAGAACTAACACTATTTGCTGTTCTCTGTGCACAGGTAGCAACAGTTTTTTTCACAGAGGTGGCAACTCGACTTGTGGGTTCTTTTGTTGATCGTTGCCGTGTGATATATGGACCAGGGGTAAAAGTCCTTGAAAATTCTTACTGAGGAACCACAGAGAGAGAGAGATACAAGAAGTTGTGTTACAAACATACAGTTTTAGCTCAGTTCTTCAGCTTTCATCGGGAACAAAAGCGTCAGCTCTTAACTGCTCACCCCCGTTATCTAGATACAAGGAGATGCTTCTTCAGAACTCTTCAAACTCCCTAACAATTGGAATTCTGCATGATTTATGAGACCTTTTAAATTTACTTTCCCAGAGTCGTCTTATAGACTAGGCCGGCCAGGCCATGCCTAGAGCCTCAAATATTTTTAATTTTTCTTACACAATTATAACCCAACTGACCATATTTAGGAAGGCAGCTCTGATAAATCAGCATGACGTAAGCCTTCTTCAAAATCTCTGATTCTAGTTCTCAAGATCATGAGATTCAACCAAATAAGCTTTTGTATCAGTATAATCATTCATCTTATTACCCTTGTCTCTACCACTGTTAGCATAATTTTGCATCATATTGATTCACTAGTTCAAGCATTCACTGAGAAACATTCATACTTTACTCTTACTAGATTTCTAAAACAAAGGAAGACAAACACAAACAGCTTGATTACATTCATTGAAACAGAAAAAAAAAAAACTACAATTTCTGCTTCTCTGACTGCCTACCAGTTCTACTACAACCTTCATTTTTACATTAATCAAAATCGAAGTTGCAGCACTAGGAGACTCTTCGACAACAAGACTGAAAATAAGATCACAGCCAACAGTTTTCTTGAGATTTCCCCTGCAGATTCTCCAACCCTGTCCTTACTGCATACAAAAACCCAAAATCATCTGCAATCTTGCACTGTTTCTACAAACACTACTCAAACTCTAAAAAGCAACAAAAGAAATTACCACACCATGTCAGAAATTGAAACACCTTTCTCCTTGCACTTCTTCAACAACACTAAGTATCATCGATACCCCCGTAAGTTTTCACAAAGATGCACTAGAGATCTTGTAATTAACAACTTACAAGATTCTCTTACCAAAGGGTTTGATAACACTTTCAGGATAATTACCAAGAATTGTCCTTACTGACGCTGCCAAATTCATCCTTCTCATAGTAGAAGTCACGATCATCATCACTGCTTGAAGACGGAAAAGGTCCATAACCAGCACCTTCATCTGAACCCTCCTTTTCTTCTTCACTGTCTATCTCTTCTTCATCCCCAAACTCAGGTTCTCCATCAACATCCAGACCTTGGATCTCCTCTCCGTCGGAATCCACATTTAAAGGTTCTGACATGGTCCGAGCAAATTTCCAAGGATTTTTCTTCTCTGCAAGATAGCACATGTACATCACATCCTCAAACTGTTGTTGTTTCAATCTTTTTTTCTCAGCCTCCTTTGCCATCTCTTCATAATCATATGAAGCATTAATGGCCTCCTCCTCATCTTCCTCATTTTAATTCTCCTCTTCCTCACTTTCACTTTCTGTTGCACTTCTGGTTTTACCTCATGAACATCTCCAATCACCCATTCGTTGTAATCTCTCTCTTGTTCGTCGAGAATCAATTGCATCACACTTCCTCATCCATAACTGAAACTCTTCATCATTCTCAATTCTTAACCTTTCAAATTCTTCTCACTCATCTTGCCATTTCTTCCTGGTCATCTCCTGATTCAGAAAAGGAATTAATCTTTCTATCTCAGAGCTTGACAAATTCCCAATTGCCCTCTTAGCATGTCGCATTGCCTCTGAATCGGGGGTGTGGTTTCCATTGTTGAACTACTTGCATTCTCTGCCATTGTCTTCTTTCTTAATCTTTGATTCTATGTTTTCTTCTTTTGGTATAATCTGGGATAATAATCTGTTTATTCCCCTTTCTCATTTAAATAATGGTAGTAGATTAGCCATAAACGTTCTTTTATGACGATTGGTTAAGTGTCATGTCGCTTGGCTATTCACGCCTTTTCAATGCCATGCGCACCCTCTTCAAAGCCATCATTACTTTGCTAAACCCTATTTTCAAAGCCTAATTCTAGACGCTTTATTAGCTTTTACTCCATTTCGAACTACCATTAAGAGGTGCATTGTTAGGTCACCTATAATTGATGAGTTTCTTTGGGGTCTAATTAAAACGTTTGGTTTTATGCAGATTCAGAGAAGGCAACACCTGTTGAGAGGCACCATTGGCTCTTTGGGCACGTCAATCAGATGGGTTATTTTTATATCCATCCAGGTTAACTTGGCGGAACACCTTGCCAAAAAAATTTAACCATCCAGAGCCCAAAGCCAGGAAATTACCTTACCCAAAACCCTAAATATTTTTACCATCAACACTTTTTTACCACATATCAATGTTCTAATCACCTTTGGAGGGTTGTGCCAACATTCTCGTACCAAACTCAGAAAAGACAAACCCCTTAATGGTTTACCAACTTCACATCTCATCATGCTTACATATAGAATGTACGTAACAAGAAAAATGTTAATTTGGATTATTGGGCAAGTTGTTGCCTTGTATTGTTGTTACCAATCCCACGTGGACTTGAAGCTTCAATCCTTCTCAGTATCTCTGAAAAACGAGGTGGAGGGGGACTAATCGAATGATAAGGGTTTTTTGTTTAAAAACAATGGGTTATTTGGTTTATGGTACTCAGGTTTTGACCAAAACCTGAGTTTGGTCTAACATTTGTCCAGCCTTTGCGTTTGGTCTAAAGATTAACGTTGACCCGTGTTGACTCGGACATATGGTGTTGTGTCTAATATTTGACTTGGTTTATTTTTTTTGCACCCCTTAAATTATTGTGTATTTTAACAAACACCCCTAATTCATTCTCAGATAACCACTGCAACTCATATCCAACAAAAACCCATCTTCCGTTGAAGCTTGAATTTCTTCTCCTAAATTCCTAATCCTTCTCTGAGACTCTCACAGCAAACCCAAAAGTTGAATCACATAAACCTGCTTCGCTTGAGTCCAATTCTGATTCCAAGAGATTGACTGAGGAAAACAAGAACAGAGAAACCAGCTGAGGTTTGCATTGATTCGATTGTATGAGATTTGTTGGTGGAGCTGGGTTCAAAGTAACATCAAGCTACAAGAGCAGATAAATCACAAATTAGGGTTTAACTGTGTTCAATTAATTGAATCCGAGATTGAGATAGAAGGTGATGATGTCGCTGTTGATATTGAATTAAGGAGATCGAAGTGGATTTTGAAATTCAGAATGGGTTTATGATGGTTGTTGTTAACATGCAGAGAGTGGTTCGAATTTGTGATGATTACTGGATCTGTAGTGTCGAAAACCAGATTACAGTTAGAAGGAAATGGATGTTGTTGTGTTGTGGTTGAATGAGTTTTTGTAATGGGTTCTGAACAGTGAAGATAAACAAGATTGGTTGTGACAAAGAATGGGTTCTGGTGGTTGTCATGGCATGATTTGAGAAGATGCAGAAGGGTTTGTGGCTCTGAGATGGATGATGGATGAAACTGCAACTATGGGTGATGGTGATCAATGGTTCAGTGAACTAGCTAGGGTGGTGTCGGTATCAGTTTGCGGTTCCAGATACAAGGAATGAATGCTTGAAACTGCTTAGTTGAATGTTAGGATGATTGAATGAGTGCTGCAGGAAAAGAAGACATTAGATCGGCCTGAACTCGGCCTGAGAAAGTCCTGTAAATAGCCAAAACTTGGCCAAATCTCCATTCTGGCTATGTCAACTCAAAAACATCCATACTAAAACTCGGTCAAATCTAAAATTAAATCGTCTATAACCTTCCCTAATTTAACTTACCATTTTTCTAAATTTTTGGGCCCCTAATAGTGAATACATAATAATTTAAGGGGTGCACAAAAAATAAACCAAGTCAAATATTAGACACGCCACCATATAACCGAGTCAACGTTGGTCTTTAGACTAAATGCAAAGGCTGGACAAATGTTAGACCAAACCTAGATTTTGGTCAAAACCTAAGTACCAAAAACCAAATAACCCAAAAATAATAGCAGAAAACCCAATACAATATTACATCATTTCTCACCTGTGCACTTTTCAAACCATATTCAACAATCTTATACCTCCCATTTTAAGGTTCAGTCTTCAACAGAAAGTAACATTTGTCCTCCTCTCCACATCTTGATAGTATGTCAATATCAACAGAGAAGTACCAAAGCTAGAATCTTTAATATCCAGATACATATTTTAATTCAAAATCCAGCTTCTCCTCTTCATAGATATTCTTTCATACTCATCATTTTTATAAGTTATATGGAGTCTTCAAGTTCACAAGACAATACCCAATCTACAACCTTAAATATTCAAAACCTTACTTCTCAAATGGCTGAAAAGTTAACTCTACCTTCAACCCTCTCTGAACCAGTTTTCAATGATAAGACTATTATCCTAGCTGGATCTAATAATAACTGGAAATGGTGCATGGTTGGGCATTTATGCAGTGAAACTCTTGTACCCATATCTTCTATTCGCTATTATATCTGTAATCAATGGCCACTAGCACAAACACCTACTGTCACTACTTTCAGTGGTCTAAGAAACAAAGTTCTTAAATTATAAGGTTTCTAGCAGAAAATGATTTAATAGAGTAAATGTGCAACGTCTTTGGTTTGCATGTGGGTATTTAATGGTTCATAGAGTTGTACCTCCAACAGGATGGCCATCAAACTATCAAGTTTCATTCGCAGAAGAACCTATGTGGCTGATCTTATGCAATATCCCAAAAGAATGTACCGAATTTGAGGATCTTCAAAAGCTTACTTTCAAAATGGGTGAATTAATCGAAGCTCAAGAACCTTATGGAAATCATCCCTTGAAGAAGAATGTTAAATTTTGTGTCAGAGTTTCTGTTCAAAAGGCTCTACCTGCTGGTATTCCTCTCTTTACTAGTGGAAGAACCCAACCTTTTCTCATCGAATGCAGATACGTGAAGGTGTCGCGTTACTTCTGTACCTCATGTCGTCTTATTGATCACAAAGATGCTGTTTGTCCTACTTGGAGAATGAAGCAGAAGTTATTAAGGAAACAACCTCATCGAGCACCAGATACTCTCTTCCAGCAGTCTCTAAACTCATGATGCCGCAAAAGCCAATTATTCAATGTCCTGCTTTTACTTCTAACATAGTGGTGAATGATACTATCATGACTCCAAGTGATATTGTTTTAGATACTCAAGATGATTCTCCTAATGCTCTTCTGAGTTACAAAGGAAAATCTAAAGATAATATCCAAAATGTTGAAAATACTGTTCAAAGGGGTTTGGCAAGTAAGCTATAAATGGGTCCTTTTGTTAATCGATCAACTGCTATAAAAATCTTTGAAGTTGGTCCGTTTCAACAAAGCTCGACTCAGTTAAACAATGGTTTACCAGTCATTTTCAAACAAGTAACTACTCAGAATGTGACAGTTGATGCATCAATTCCTATCAATTCCTTTCCATTTTCAAACAAGTAATCTTCAAATCGGGGACCCGATTCGAAACTCTAACTCATCTAAAAGGTTCAAAACAGTGGCTGCTCCGACTCAGAATCCTGTTATCACTAGAGAAAAAGTTATTTCCTCAGCTGCTGAACATGATGTCTATCAAATCTCAAAAGAAAGATCAATCCCAGAGCTGATTTGAGAAAACGTACCAGAGCTAGCTCTTCTACTCTAGCTAGTATAGTAGTCATCCCTGAACAAAGTGATGTTTCTGAACCTGATTATGCAAAGCTATGCCCTCTTATCACCAAATTGGGAGACCTCCCTACTATCAACCTATCTAATTGTACCCTTAATACCCATTCCTTGGTTGACCCTTATGGTAGTTATATTGTACCTGCTGACGATTCCCCGAGCAACAATGGTATCCGCAATAATTCTCTTCATGAGGATGCTACTCTGAGTCTCAATTCTACCCAAGATGTTACTCAAATTAGTAGTTCTACTGGTGCTCAACTTGGTGGTGGGTATGTAACTACCAATCAGGTAAGATCAATCCCTTCCCCCCTCTAAATGATCCTCTCAATGTTGCTTTTCCTATGAATTCTTTCCATGTGAATAATGTCAATATGCTGTGCTGGAATGTTAGAGGCTTTGGTAAAAAAAAAACTGCTAATAAGGAGCTTGGCATTCTTTGTAGAAACATCAACCCTGATATTATCTTCCTTTCTGAGACTAAGATAAATAAGGATTTGACTGTTAGAAGACTAAAAAATATAGGTTTTCCTTGTACTTTCAATGTTCCAAGTACTGGAGGAAGTGGGAAAAATAGAGATTACTCTCAATGTTTTATCCTCAAGCTCGAGAGGCTTCTATGTCACAACCAATGATATTATCCATTCTAAACTTTGTCACATCCACTTCATTTATGGTGAACCTAATAGTATCTTAAGACAAGCCTTCTGGGATAATCAGTGCCAAATTCTATCTATACCTCTAGGTGAACCTGTTTTCTTTGTAGGTGACTTTAATGCCCTCTTAGGTACCGAGGACAAGAATGGTGGCTTAGAAGTAAAAGATTCTGATTTTTTAAATCTTAGGAATTTTTGCAATGTGTGTAATTTACATGATCCTGGTTTTTCTGGTCCTAGATTTACTTGGTCTAATATGCAACAAGGTGATGACCTTATTCTTGAAAGATTTGATAGATGTCTTATTAATCAAATTGCTGAACAATTATTTCCTACACTTTGTGTTAATAACTTGCCTAGAGACTCCTCTGATCATTGTCCTATGCATATTGGTTTTAATTATGATGATATTAGCATGCCCATGCCTTTCCATTTTATGGCCATGTGGATTGAAGATCCCACTTGTAGAGACATCATAGCCAATTCTTGGTCTGTTAATGTGGTGGGATCTCCTGCTTTCAAACTGAAAGCTAAACTTCTTAATACTAAAAAAGGGCTTCGTGAGTGGAACAAATTCTCTTTTGGTAACACTCAGATCAATATCAGAACTACTAGGGAGGATTTAGTCGATATTCAAACTTCTAACCCAACTGACTCTAATTCCATTTCTAGACTTAGAGCCAGATTGGAGTATTTGTATAACCTAAAAGAGTTATACTAGAAGGACAAGTCTAGGTAAGTTTAGCTCATTGATGAAGGAGATAGAAATGTTCTTTGTTTCCATAGAGTCGCTCTTTTTCAAAAGAAAAAGAAATGGCATCAGTTGGATTATTAACAACTCTGGAACTATTTTAACTGATAGGGAAAATATTGCCACTTCTTTTGTTGATTATTTTAACTCCTCCCACCCTCAGCAATTTCAAGATGAAATCCTTCAAGATCTTCCTGTTAAATTTTCTGATGAGGATAACTCCCATCTAAATTTTCCCCTTACTGCTGAGGAGATAAAAAATGTTGTTTTTCAAATGGGAAGGAAAAAATCTCCTGGACCTGATGGTTTTACAGTTCTTTTTTACCAAAAGCATTGGGATATTGTTGGTGAGGCTGTTGTTGATATGACACAAACTTGTTTTCATACTGGGCATATTGCAAAAGTTTTTAACCATACCTAAGGTTCCTTTTGCTGAGCTAGTTTCTCAGTACAGACCTATTGGCCTCTATAACTTCATTTACAAAATCTTATCTAAAACCTTAGTCAATAGACTCAAACCGTTTATGAACAATCTTATTTCTCAAAATCAGAGTATCTTTGTTCCTAAGAGAAGCATCTCTGACAACATTCTTCTTGCTAATGAAGCTATTTATGTTGTAAATCATCATGAGAAGATTGATGGTGTTGCGGCTATAAAGTGTGACATGTCAAAAGCTTATGATAAACTTGAATGGTCTTTTCTTGAAAAGGTTTTTAAAAAAATGAGTCTTTCTGACCATTGGGTTAAGCATACTAATCAATGCTTGTATTTTGTTTCTTACTCTGTTTTTTTGTGAATGGTATCCCTACTGGTCTCATTAAGCCTAAAAGAGGTCCGAGACGAGGAGACCCTCTCTCTCTCCTTATTTGTATATTATCTGCTCTGAGGGTCTATCTGCTTATATTGATGCTCTCTCTAGGAAAGGTCTTGTGGAAGGTATTAAAGTGTGGAAGGATCCCCTCCCCCCCTGATGACCATGTTTTGTTTGATGATGACTCTTTGATTTTCTCTAAAGCAACTATAAAATATTTTGAAACTATTAAGGATTACTTGCAAAAATACTGCTTAGCCTCTGGTCAAGAGATAAATTTTGATAAATCTGGTATTTTTTTTAATAAAAAAATTCCTGAAATGTCACTTGGATAACATTCTTGGCATTCAGAATAGAGATTTAGGTACTCCTGCTGTTTTTCAATCTTATAAAATCCAAACTCATATGAGTATCTTACACGCTGTTGATGCTAGAATTTATCTTAGGATGCTAGAACCACTTTGATTAAGCATGTTGGTCAAGATATTCCTCTTTATCAGATGGGAGATTTTCTTATTCCCAAATATCTGTGTAAGAAAATTGACTCCCATCTTTTTAAGTTTTGGTGGAGGGAAACTTTAGACCCAAAGGATAGAAAATTGCATCTGTTAGAGCATAGCTCGATTGAACTCACCAAGCGTTGGTATGTCAAGTTTGGTTGTCATATTTTAGTATCAAAACTCATCTAGAGTCGGTTGATTAAATACTAGAGTCAACTTCGTTTAGGTTAGACTAGAAAGTCTAGGAATGTTGAGACTTACAAGTATTGCTCCAAAGACCTGAAGAATGTGAAGAAGTAACGAACTACAACGATGACATCATCCTTCCACTTGAGGTTAGTAATATTGACTTGAACTGTTTCATTCCTAACTTATCTTTCAAGTCGTGCTATATTGAAAACATAACTGTGAAGCTGTATATATTGTACATATTGTATCATACTCTAATGGTGTGACATGATCATAATTGTATGATCATAGTATTAGGGAATTAGACTACGAAGTATAACGCTTATCTTTTGAACTTCGTAGATATGACATCGACATAATCTTGTATATATTGTTATGATTATGTGAATGGGTTATGGTGAAGATTTCATCCTAGGAAACAATGTTTTACATTTGTGTAAAGGAAGTACATTAATTCATGAACTTGTTTCGTGAATAGAAAAGGAAATCATTAGGCTTATTAGTCCGTCTATACATTGCAAATATTTGGATGACCAATATATGTGAGATGGTTGAACCGATCTTAACTTAGGTTATGTATCTTGGTATAACTAATCACAATGCTTGACTTATGATTTGATATGATTGGTTTTTATTAATTGGTGTAACCGATCATAAGTAATCACTGTGTGATGGTATGATCGATCCTTGTAATTGGTGTGACAGATCATGAGTATGTGTAGCCGACCCTTGTAATTCGTGTAACCGGTCCTGGTAACTGGTGTGACCAATCACATGTAATACCATGTGTATATGGAACCGATCCTTGTAACTGGTGTAACCGATCCTAGTGACTGGTGTGACCGATCACAAGTATTTCCATAATTAGGTATAACCGATCCTAGTGATTAGTAGATGATAGACGCATTATTGTGTCTAATATGTCTCAATTGTATATATTGTTAGTATTCGATTTTGTATTTATTTTGTTATTTTATGTCTTTGTAAGTATTTTTAGAGAAATAAGCTCTTGCGACGAAATTGGCTCGTAAAGTGGTGTTTTACACCCCAGGATAGAGTACTAAAGGCACCCCAGAAATGCACCGGAAGAACCCCAAAAATACACCGGAGGAACCCCGAAAAAAGTGTTGAAAGAACCCCCCAGAAAAAGTGTTAAAGGCACCCACCAAAATTACTAAAGGCACACTCAAAATGGATAAGGGCGCCCCCAAGGCAGCCGAGATGTTAAAGGCGCTCATGTTTTGGATCAGGGCACTTCATCCTCTACATTTCAAATTCGAGTTTTTGGCGGGAAAATGGAGCAGTGAACTGGCAGAGTTTAGAATCAAGAATTTGACGTGATTTCATGAGACTCAATGGCTGGGAATTGTTGGGATGATGTGACTGGTCTTAACAAGCCAGGTATGGTTTATTTTGTCGGATAAACTTGGCTAGATTCTCGCGTGGAAGAAGACAGGGTATCTCGGGTTTTGGTTAGTCCATTTCGAGTTCTGAGTGTGTGATCGAGAGGTTTTCGTGTGCCTGATGCTATGTTTGACCACTTCTGGATGATGACTGGATGTGCTGGGAGTATTTTGGCACGAGAAAACAGAGTGAGAAGAGAAGAAAGGGAAGAAAATATTCCCGAGAAGATATTAATTCACTGCCGAGTAATGGAAGATTTGTTGAAGTTATGGAGGAGTATTCTTGATGATGTGAGGCTATATAATGTGTGGAGGAGTAATAGAGCGGGGAAGGGAGAATTGGTAGCAGTTTGGAGCATCACAGAATCGGAAAATCAAAGTTGCAGGAAGAACAATTTTTCTGCTGGTGAAGAACTTACGAAGAACATAAGACGCTCAAAGACAGTCGTTCCTCAACAGTGCTTGTGACGGTTATCTGTTATCGTTTCCTGTAACAGTTGAGTTTGTAACAAATATAAGTGTTACAAACCCGGTTTTTATCATTTTTTCTCCCATTTCATCATTTGTGAACCATTTTTGAGCATTAATAAAGATGAATTTTGAGCATGTTTCCATGATGATAATGAGCTAATTCTCGCGTAATCAAGGCACGGAGGAAGCTATTGATGCATGAATAATTGGTAATTATTTTACTTTTCTCTAATTTGCATTTTAATTCATTCAAATCACTGCTTTGCAGAATTTTAATTGTTTGCATAATTTTCTTA